>CAUYSK010039988.1:0-18091 GCA_963575035.1 Avahi laniger | reverse complement strand
CCTCAGCCTCCCAGAGTGCTAGGATTACAAGCCGGAGCCACTGTGCCCAGCCAAAAAGTAGTGTGTTTGTTGAATAAAATTCAGTTTATTAGAAACTGTATTTTAATTGCTAGCTGTGGTAATTATAGGTTAATTGCTTCCACTGAGCAACCTTACAAGTTAAAGTTTTCCTAAATAAGATAAGTGAGATAAACAAAATACTTTTTACCTTATACTTTAGAATCAGAAATTACATTTTTTATTTTGTATTAACCTCTGTGTTTGCCTGTCAGAAGTTGATAGGATAGCCTGTTTTTTTTATTGTGCAATTTTATCTTTAGGGTTTCTCTTTTGAGTTTCACTCAGATCATGTCTGATATAATAGTAGTGGTTTTTGACAAGATGTCTTTGTTGTTAATGTTAAGATCCTAAATTTAATTACATTTTATTGAAATGGAGCCATTTAAATAATATAATTGAACTTAACCATTATAAAAAATTGGTCAAAATAGAGTCCGATTTCCTGCCTAGGACACAGGCGTTAGAACTTTGTTTCTGAAAATGTGCTCTCTCAAACTTCATCATGAGCACAGAGATGCTGATTAAAATGCATATTTGTAGGCCTGCCACCTAGTAGTCTGCATTTTGCTTGAGCATCCTGAGCAAATCTGAAGCAGAGTAAATAAAGTGTGAGGACTGCTACTGTAGAGCAATGTTACTTAATCATGGATGATCCATACCAGAAAGAGGCACCTCAAGTCCTTGATGGCAGAATATAAATAATGAATTAATAAAATAAAGCGATGTATCCAGGAGACATACCCACTTTCTTACATCTTGACTATAATAACCTAATTCAAATTTAATTGTCTAGTCTTTATAGCTATGATGTTTTATCCTCCAAAATACCAAATATTTTTATCACTTATTGCAAACTGCCCTCCAATTACATGCAGAATACTTACAAGCTGTGTTTACCTGAATTGCTCTAGAAGAACAAGTATTTAATTAATTGCCATAAAAGATCTGTTTAGTCATTGTTAGATTTTTAGTTATATGTTAAAATAACAAATATAGATACTTTTAGTTTAATTCAACAAAATGGAACCAGTACAACCTCTGGTTTCACAAATGAAGTTACTCAGAATGAGTTTGTCAGCACTAATGGGGCCGTGGCACACTACAGTCGGATAAATAGCACATTTCTGTTCCTCATTTTTCCTGAAAGGAAAGCAGTCTGTACTCTCTTTCCACAAACCTTCATGCACTAAACTATGTGCCAGTGATGTGAGAAGCTCATTTTGCTTGTAATGGGCCATACGCTTGTCTAGTGCATCATTTGTGAAAGTGAAAGTGGCTTAGACAGGTATGTAAATAACATTTACCAGTGATCTCTGTAAAACTGATTCCGCCTTTCCCTTGTCATTATAAAAGGAAACTTTATTTCAGAGTAGCAAGTACATTGTCTGAACTCATCAACACCCTCTCTATCCCTTCCCCCCAATTTGTTGCAGACCAGGATGAAAGAGCAGCTGAGCTCAGCAGGGAGCAGAACGAGAAAACCATCCGGAGCACGCAGACTGCGCTCCGCAATTTCCGTGAGTTCCTCATCTCCAAGTATCCTTCTGAAACAAGAGAGATTTATGTCATCCCTTGCAAGGAGTTGGATGCCTACCTTGCGTCTTTCTTTGTTGATGCCAGGCAGAAGGATGGGTCTGAATACGAACCCAACAGCTTGGCCAATTACCAGTGTGGGCTTGAACGGTACCTAAAAGAACACAGGTATGGCTACAGTATCACCAGGGATAAGGAATTCAAGCGTTCCCAAGAGGCCCTGAAACAGAAGCAAATTGAACTCCGCTGCAAAGGAAAAGGAAATAAGCCACACAAGTCCATGAAGCTGACCTTTGCTGATGAGCTCATCCTGCGAAAAAGGGGACTGCTAAGCCGATATAATCCTGAGGGTTTGCTCAACCTAGTCTGGCTCAACAACACAAAAGCCTTTGGGCACTGCACAGGATTCCATGGATCTACTTTGAAATGGGGTGATATCCGGCTCCGGGTAACAGAAACAGGGCTGGAGTACTTGGAGTGGATGGGTCAGGACACGGGGGACCTGAATGCCAAAACCAAAAGAGGGGGCACAGACTCCCGTGTGTATGCCACCCAGCACGCCCCTCAGACCTGCCCTGTACAGGACTATAAGGAGTATGCTCAGCGGCGGCCTCCTGCCATGCGCTACGAGGATGCCCCTTTCTACTTATCTATCAAGCCAGTCGTGAACTTGGCAGCTCTGCATTGGTACAACTGCCAGGCCCTTGGCAAGAACAAGCTGGCCAAGATGGTGAAGACCATGTGTGAGAAGGGCAACATCCCGGGCAGGAAAACCAACTTCAGTGTGTATCAGAGCTGCAGCACCTTGTCCGAGGCCCAAAGCAACCAGCTGGTGCTTATCTGTAACAATCTGAGCCAGCAGGCCGCCCAGTCAGTGGCTGGACACTCCAACAGCAGCAATTTCATCGTCTCCGCTTCCTACGACTCTTCCTCAGACACTGCTTGACCAGGTGGCTTGAGCAAGACCCCAATTTGGTTACTGTATCCAGAGAAACTGTGATTGATTACACACTGCTTCTCGTTCCCTTTCCTCTGCCCTCAGTGTTAATTAACTTTATAAAAATATAAATATATATTTTTCTTTTTACAAATAAGCAATGGAGATAATTTAGTATGACTAACATAGTATTTATAGGCTTAAGACAAATGTAGTTGTGGGTGATTAAATGTAATTACTGTTACAGACTTTACAAAACCATACTGGTTCTCAGGCAACACAAAGTAGAGAAGGAATTCCGTTTTGTTTTTTTTTTAAACTGTCCAAAAGGAAACAGTCATCCTCGACATTTGTGTCAACTCCTGCTTTTCTGTCCCACCTCACCTCTCATTTTTAGTGTCCTTAATAAATGGCTTTATTTTTTTAATTTTAAAATTTTTATATCAAGAGGAGACAACAATAACTTTACTGCTTATACAAAACTATTCAGCCAGATCCAGAGTATGAAAGTGTTGTGTAAGCTTGACATCAATCTATTTACATATTCTTTTTTTAACTTACTAGAATTTTAGCTTCTGTGCCTCATTTTTTGTATTGTATGAAAATCTAGATGTTTAGCTACCATCTTTTCTTCTGTGAGGAAGAAAGTTAGAAGGAGGGAATAAAGGTGCCATTCTTTTTGGAAGACATATAATTTTAAAATAATATGCAAAGTCTAATATCATGGCAAAAAAGACTGTTACGTAGCTCATTTTTACTGTTGTGCTTGAGCCTGGATAGAATGATTTTTTGTCCCTGAGAAATCACTGTAAATGAAGTTTGATTATCAGATTACAAGAAATTTAAAACCACCAAAGCTTTGAAAATGTTCCCAAGCATTAGATTGAATATCAAGCATAAAGAGACGGTAAAGAATGGAAAAGTCTTTTAAAATCTAGAAGCGGTAGTCAAGACAACAAAAAGCTCATCCTCTTCAAAGTTCAAATCACAGAATTATTTATTTATACACATTAAACTTCAGTCTCTTTTCCCTACGGGGTTACTTGACTCTGTAGTTGAGATCAAAAGAATATTGACACTCATTTTAGGTAACAATATTCTGTTACCAGATTTTGCTGAATTCTAAACATTCTTCAAAATGTGCGAGTTTATTCTGCATTAAATATAAATCCCTTTATCTGTGATATCCTGCAATTATTATAATTTTGGTTAAATATTTGTGGTGGTTTTTCCAAGGTCTTTGTTTTCAAGTCTTGAAGTCTGTGGTGAATTATTAGTTAAGATACTTAAAAAATAACAGAATTTTAGACAATAAAACCACAATAAAGCTGAGTTAGGTTCCTATCCTATATAATCATTAACACATAAACTCCAAACCTTTATTGGTTTGTTGGATATAGGTGTTCTATTGGGAGCTATTTGTTCTTCAAAGCAACCTCATAATTCACTTTAGCGAGAAAGGTAGGTGGTATTTTATGTATTAATTTATCGTATGACCAGGATAAATTTCATTTTGATTTGTTTGCTAAATCATCACAGAGCTGAGCTTGCTCATGACTGGACAGCCCTTTGCAACACTAAGTCGTAAGCATGTAAAGACCCATTCCTGTAAGCTCTGACTTTTCATTTGGCTCAGGAGTGGGAAGTCTGCCGTGGACTTTGTGTGGTGGAATTAACTTCTTTTTCATGACTTTTCCTTCATAGAGAAGCATTCATTTATATATGCAGAAACAAGAAGAAAGAGCAGAGGATATCTTGCTCTGTTTTTTTGTATTAATAATGATAGCTGCCAGTTTTGAGCCAGTACGTGTGCCAGCATCGTGCTAATAAGTCAATTACATGCATCGCCTATGTAAGGAATAGTTACTAATTATAAAAAATCTAGAAAATACAGATAAGGATAAAGAAAACAAAATATGTATTCATAAATCTGCGAGCCAAAGATAACTACTGTTAACATTTTGGCAAATATTTCTTCAGACACATTTCAGTACATACATATTTATTTCTATATATATTATCCTAATCCTTTCAGCAACTTTGAAAAGAAGGTGAGTTATCTCCGTCTTATGGTGAGGTCAAGATAGGTCAGTTAGATTATAGCAAAGGAAATGGTAGTCTGTCATCTCACTCCAGAGTTTTTCCCAGTGGTTTGAGCCAGAGATGGGGATACAATATATTACCATCTCTGAAGGCTGTCTGATTAAAAGGAATGCTGAGTGATCTTTCATGATGGCACTGTGTCCTCTAGTCCCCCTTCTTCCCCCCAGACATTTTGAATCACAAAGCCTCTTCTCTCAGTTCTCTTTCCAAAACCTTCCTGTTCTCCTTATTCTATAGCTGGTCTGTAAGTGCACCAGACAGCCTACTTCAAAGGAACTCTTTTTTTAAAAATAAAGGTATATGTATTGTGCATTACCTCTTGTTTTTAAAAAGAGATCTCTGTAAAACACTAAAAATGTGATTGTGCATTATATTTTTTAATTGACGTAATTTCTAAATTCTTGATATGTTTTTGACAGCGGAGTAAGTTTGTCTTAGAGAGGAAGGGCAGTTAGTGTGCACTGAGAAAGAACTAGAAAATTTTGAATCCCTATTTGTGTTTATTGAGGTGCTGAAATGAAAATCTCTCTTGCTTTATCATAATGCGTTTTCATTTAGAAGAACACAAATTGAGAATGTGAATTATTTTTTATTTATTTATATTTTGCTATGATAAACCAAATAGGAACACTGTGACATTTAGATTCAGAAAACTTTTTCTGACAAATGGCTTGGTAGAACCATAGCCATGTTATAGTATCTCTTTGAGTTGATTAAAATATGAAAAATTTGCAACTACCTCTAAATTTTGTGTTTTTATCTAAACAATACTGAGAACATACCACTGCCAGATGCTTTTTTTTTTATTATTTGGTATTTTAACTTTAAAAAGAAAATCATATTCACACTGTGGCAGAGGTAGATGCCAAAATTGTATACGAGCAAAAATCGAACACTTCAGCAGGTGTTCACTGCAATTGAATGTGCTGCCTTTTCAGGCAATCCCATGGTTCATATAAAACCATATTTGCAAAGTTTACACTTTAAGATCTTAACAGCATATAAGAAATTCTCCAGTGTCCCTCACATGACTCTGGAAGTTTTGCACTGTTTAGAACAAAAACACTGAACCCATCTGTCAGCATTTGGATGACATAGCTATGTAATTTGATATTTCTTCCATATTTATGTAAGTGACTATCTATTGAAAACCATAGATATTAGCAATTATTTTTAAAAACCATAATGTTTAAAAAAGAGATATTTAGAATATTTATCCAAGACAGCTTATTGTAAGATTCCATTTGTTATCATGGTTATTAGAGCTGGTCAGAATATCATTCATAAATATATATCAGCTATTTAAGATATTTATTTTATAATTATTTTTCCCTATGTTAAATTTTCCCTATTTTAAATCACTGCCTGATCTACAAAAGAATAGTCTGAAAATTTTCTAGCATATATCAGATCTGTTTGGTTTTTCAATTAGATCATTGTTAGCTGAAACTTTCATAGCGTTTACTAGTGTAAGGCATATGGCTTAGCTCCCAGATGCCATGAAATCAATGACCTTATTGAGATGAAAATTTATAGTCACATCAACAAATGTTTATTGAGAGCTAGAGTCTAGACACTGAGAGGGGTACAGAGTTGTATAAAATAGTCCCTGTTCTCACAGACTTTATAAAAAACATTGTAATGAAAGTTTTATTTCATTTTTGAGAGCCCACAAAAAACTCTATGCCAGTACTATTTTGCATAGTTTTCCAAACTTGGTACTCGTGCAGTTAGTCCATTATTTATTCATTGAATATGCTGGTTTTCTCCAGAATACATAATACTGCTTTAAGCATTTTGTGGAGCATTTTCCTTAGAGCCTATTTTAAAATCAATAATAACATGAAGGCATTTCTGTACCATCCGTGGTGTTCACATAGGTACACACATGCGTAAGAATGTACAGATCTGTCATCAATGACTGTCATTTATTGAGCACTTACACTATGTGCCATTGTGCTAAGTGCTTCTAGAAGTTGTTTCACTGAATTCTCACAATAGTTCTATTAAGTAAGTATCATTATTTCTCTTTTATAAATAAGGAAATCCAGAGAAGTCAAATGGATTGCCCGTGTCACAATTAATACAAAAGAGCATCGGTATCTGAAACTAGATCTAGGATCCCATTAAACCCTGTCCTTTTCTATAGCAGCTGCTTGTTCAAGAAACGATTTGCTGTGTTCCTATAGACCCTCTGAAGTGATAAATTATAAATTAAATCTCTAGTGTAATAAAATCATCAGTGTTCATTCACCTCTGAATTGAGATCAGTGCCATCACCTGGCGTGTTTGTTAGCACATTATTTAGGCCCCATTACTGTAGTTATTTTAAGATGGGACATTCAGCAGCATTTCTTTCCCCCGGCCACCAGTAGAGAGCAGAAGTTTGTGGCAATCTTTAAAGAACACTTAAATTTGTCATGGAGGTGAGTGTGTATGTACACAAGGGGTTATATAGTTTAGTGACTGTCATTTATTTTTACCCCAAATAAAACCAAGACTCAATTTGAAGGGAATTCTATGTAATTCAGACAGGGAGGGGGATATTCTGAGCAGAGAACACCTCTCTTATGCCTGTAAGCCAGTACTGTCATTGACCCGGCACTAAATATTGGCTGCTACCAGGGAGTTTGATCTTGCCTGCAAAGTTGGTGCCATCAAATGAACAGTATTTAATAGAGAATTTTGTTGTTGCTGTTTGTTTTTTAGTGAATTATGATTACTATAGCAGCTTTTAGGGAAAAAATACTGTCCTTAGGATTCCTAGAATTAGACTATGAAACCATTCAGATTTTTTCTAGTTTATTGACTACCTCCACAGTTTAATATGAGACAAACACTTTTGATTTTAATCAGCCCTCTTCTGACTGGTTTTCTTTACCTATAGGAAAGCTGTATTTTGATCTTTATTTCTCTAGCCAAATTAAAGCTATAATATTTAGCATCTATGAATAAAAACTTTCTACCATATGATAGAAGAAATAAATTTCCAAGCTTCTGGGGAAAGTCAAGAGGAATATATGATAATTTGTTACGGAAAAGAGTTTTTTTAAAGGTTCATTCATTAAAAAATAGTTATAAATACTAAAGAATTGACTGAAGTTCTCTATCAATCGGTTTAGTACATATTTCCCAAATAGAATTCCTTTATGCAAGATGTATCTCTGTACATCTACCATATATGGTACAGATAGACAGTTACTTTTTAAGAAATGCACATTGTCAAGGGCATCCTCAATTTCTTGTTTTTGTTTTTTGTTCAATATGTGGCATTCGAATATTGCTTTTCCTTCCATCTTGGATCTGGCTGAGATGATGTGAGTGCATACATTTTCATAAAGCAAAGTGATGAAGCTAAAATAATTTTAGGGATCCTTATCATCAAATAGAACTGAGATAAAGATAATACATTGCAGATACTAGTGTAAGGCATAGTGATACAATAGAAGAGAGAGGATGATATAAACCACATACAACTCTGATTTCACTTTTCTAAACAGAAAAGGAAGGTATCAAAAATTTCTCATTTGTAAATTGACTAATTGGGCCTGCCAATGCTGAGCAAAAGACCTGGTTTGGGGTTTTTTTGTTTGTTTTTGAGACAGGGTCTTACTCTGTTGCTTGAGCTAGAGTGCAGTGGTGTCATCATAGTTCAATGCAACCTCAAACTCCTGGGCTACAGGCATGCACCACCAAGCCCAGCTAATGTTTTAATTTTTTTGTAGAAATAGGGTCTCGATATTTTGCTCAGGCTGGTCACAAACTCCTGGCCTCACATAGTCCTCCCACCATGGCCTCCCAAAATAATAGGATTACAGGCATGAGCCATCATGCCCAGCTAAATATTGCATTATTTTTCAAAAAATAGCATTTTAATACATCTAAATTGAGTTTTTATGTAAACTATGACTGTGTTGAATTAGAATCAGAGTATTAATTAGGTCACAGTCCTAATTTGATCAGAATATTAATTAGGTCAGAGTATTAATGTAAACCATTGCCTTTGTTGAATTATAGTCACAGGAGCTAGACCTGGAAAAGACCCAAGAGATCATCTAGTCAGTGATTTTCAATGCTCTGAGGAGTAGGGGTCACCATGTCCTCTGAGGGAGGGAGTGGAAAGGGCAAAGAGGTGGAAACAGCAAAGAGAACACATTCTCAAACACAGATTCCCCAGGAATTCTCACGTCCCCTATTCCCCTTTGTTGGGACTTACTAGACTGACTGAGCTACTGTTATCTCTGTTATGCATTCTTCAGGGGTACTGCTATAAAATAAGATTGGAAACATCTAATCTACACTTCTTTAACAGAAGAGGGAACGTCCCCAGAGAGATGAGATGAATGCCCAGGTGCTCACACCTTTTTAGGGTGTGGGCCTTACCTTGTTATGATTAAAGTCAGGACTAGAACCTAGGCACCCTGACTTCCTGTCCATAGAGTTTAGGGAGGAAAACAACCCTACATTTCCACTGGGTTAGAAAGATTTTTTTTTTCTTATTTTCCAAATTATAATTGTTTTTTAAACCCACCGGTTTCTATTAGAAGTAGATTCAAACTGCCAGTTTCCAATAGACTATTTTTGAATGTGAAGTTTCACTTTTCATCGTGTTATATCTTGATTTTAGCAACTTCTCCTTTTGAAATTTGATAGGATAATCTCTAAATGTAGTTGTTCTTTTATTCTAACGAACATCTCTTAGCCTACCTCATTTATATTTAGGGTTTTTTCCTTTCCTTTTTCCTGTCTTTTTTTTTTTTTTTTTTTTGTAGAGATGGGGGCTTTGCCGTATTGTTCAGGTTGGTTTCGAACTCCTGGCCTCAAGCAATCCTCCCACCTTGGCCTCCCAAAGTACTGGAATTACAGGTGTGACCTACTGTGCCCAGCCTATATTTAATTTTCAATTATGGAGGGAAAATAAGCTATCCACAATCTTCAAGTATATGAATTCCAGTTATAGATAGCGAACTAGAAAGTAAATTTTTGTTTAATTCGGTATTCACTTGGATATCCAGCTTCATAGCATCTATATTATTGATTTTGAATGGAGTCTACAATATCATTTTTTAGTCCATGAAAAGTTTTAAAACTCATGTTTGAAAGTTTGGGATATACCCCTGGTCAAGAGGATCAAATTTCTGTCAACATAATTAGGATGTTTCTGAAGTGAATTTATTTAGAAATACTAAGGGAAAAATGGGAACTAATGAAAGAGTCCTACAGCAGGAAGATGTAGAAATACAAACTATTTGTATTTCTCCGTATTGCTTATTCTGAAGAGGAATTCAAGCATAAATATTAAAAATTTCCCAATTTTTATTTTACAAATTGCATTTACAAGATCATAGTTGAAAAAAGATCACGTTCTAGGCTGTTTAAAAAAAGTACAATGTAATTATTTGTCTTTTTATGGAATGTTGAATTTTGCTAGATTTCTAATGTTTGTCTTAGTATTACGCTGGAATTAGAGAGCATTTTTACCATTATGCATTCACTTCAACAAGAGCTTTGAAAATGCTTTGGCATAATTTATTTGTGTGTGGTAAATAGGATTAGGAAGATAGGAATCAGCAATATAGACTCCTAACAGTAATTGTGCATACTGTATTTAGTGATTTTTATGCCTGTTTATTTTCTGTAATTCTCATATTTTATAAATATCTTAGTATACTTCCACTAGAAATTAATTTATAATTGATTATTTATACTGGATGAAGTAGCAGGTCCATGTTTAGTATTAATCCACTCAGATTAACTTTATCTAACTGAACTTTTATATCTACAGTCCATTATATTACAACTTTTTAAATAACATTTTTAACAAGAGAACTTTGTTTTATAAAGCATTTGTTACAAAAAAAAACCCCATCTTGCCAAAAAACCATTACAATTTCTATGCATTGTGTAATATTCAGTGATGTCATTGTTGAGATTTTGCATGTTGTTATAGGTGCTCTTTCATATGTGTGTTTGTGGTGTTTATATGGAATTGTTAACCATTGCTGCTATCACTTAACTGTAGTTAAACTGAAAAACTATGTTAAAAGGCTGTGCCAGTCAACATTTGTATGTGTAACTTGAGTAAGTATGTACTTCGTTGTTTAACATTTTGAGCCAGCACTTAGTGGCCTCTACAGAAGGAAATATTGTAGTTGTCAAAGTGGTGCCAAACTTGAAAATCTTGTGTCATATATATAATTCCAGGCTACGTCAGCTTTTCTCCCACACTTTACCAACTCTTTAAAAGCAAAGCATTTGCAAAAAGAGAAAGAAAGCAAAAATTCTGAACTTTTCTAGTGCTCCCTCCTTTAGGGTTTTGAATCTTTTTTTTCTTTTGATACTTGAACACCTTACAGAAAAATCCAATAGAATGACAACAGAGCAGCAGAATTTCCCTTGATCTGGGTATTTTTAAGCTGAACAGTGTAACAACAGAATACTACGAGGTACAGACATTATTTTTGTTGGTTTCTGTGGCTTATTGTTTGAATTGCATTTAGTAAGAGTATTTAGTAATTTTATTTTCTTTATAAGGGACCATTGAAGCCTTGCAGTTCCAAATGTCAGCTTTTACATTCAGCATTTGCATGGGCTTATTTAACATATTTGGTTGCCTTATGACCGTCAGGATTTTTTCATGCCCACCTGTCTAGCTTGGTTCCTGGTGTTTCCATCTTGCCTCAGCAATTCCAAACAAACTCAAAGTGGAGAGAAAATTGTTTGAACAGATTAGCTCTACTATACATTGTTAAAATTCAACATGGGGGAAATATCATTATACTTTTATTTATACTTTTAAAACGGAGGGAAAGCTATCATAAAATGTTCAAGAAAGAGGGCTACTTCCTGAACAGCCTTTTTACACCAACATGCCAAAACTCCTCACTTCATGCAGGGTTTCCTTCTGTCGGTTCAGTGGTCTTATAATTATAAGATTCCTTTAATAAAGGGATAATCTCCTGAATTATAGAAAGGCTTTTTGTGTGGCTGTCAGATACATAGCGACAGCCAAAGCTGTATTTGGACACATTGCTGCTGAAATTACTGATTTAATTCTAAGAATATTAAAACTAATTCATCAAGGCCCCCACCACTTCTTTGCTTAAAGGAAAAGAAAGGCAGATTTTAGCTGTGAGCCTTTTCTCTAGAATATGCTTTAAACATTTGCCCCTCAGTGAGGTGATAAAGCAATAAAATGAAATTCAATTATGTATGGTCTAAAGAAGTTCTGCCTTTGTCCAGTGGCCTCCAGCGTCACACAAAAGTATTTCTTGATTCCTGTATTAGGGATTTTCAGGCAATGTCTTTGCACCAAGAATTCCTTTTGTATTTTGAACACCAAAGATGATGGCATCATATATCCTAATGTTTAACAATTTCTATTGGATAGCAGTGGGCACATTTATTTGAATTCTGTCTTTGGATTTATTTCCCATCTTTGGGTCTTCTGAACATTATGTCTGTCTGTCCTGAGGACTTTTTGCCCAGGGCAATTTTTAATCAGATAATACATATATACTTACTGGGTTTCTAATTTATGAAGTTTCCAATATCCCCCATGACTTTAAACGCTCTCACTGCTAAAAATAGACATAAATTTACCAGATTAACACCATGGTAAGTATAGTTTATACATTTTATATTGTAATCTGAAAATGTAACTGTAACCCCATAGGCCTGAAACCTGGTGAGAGAGGGGCTGGGAGCATGTTGATTCATTTATCTGTGAAAATGAAGAACTTTTGTGGTTTAGTAGAGTGAATGCTCTATTCAACTTCAATAAGGTTTTCCAACTTATAAATTTTTAAAATGTTTTGAAAGTTTCTTTTACTCCGCCACTTAAAAGTTAATTGGGAATAAAAAATGGATTTATTAATGTAGTCACTATAATTTAAGACCAGGCATCTGTTTAGAAATACAATAACCACAATTAATACTTAGAAAAAAATTATGAAAAAATATAGTACTGTTCTTTGAGGCTGCATTTACTTTCCCTCCATTTGATAGATTGTTATTTTTACATATATTCTCTGGCCACTTGACTTTTAACTGATTTACGTGAAAAAAAGCACATGTGCCTGTTGCAATCAAATCATATTTTAAAACATTTTTAAGTTGCTACAGTTTTAATTTGTGAAAGAAAAAAGAGAAAGGTGAATTGAAATGGAGGGAAACTTCTGTTAATATATTGTGTGACTGTGATGCTCTTGGTCAATCCACTGGTTGATATTTTTAATAATAATAGAAACTTTTTCATCAAGAGTACACTATTGGTTTCATTTTTATTTTGCTGCTCACTGATCTTTTACACTAAGAGGTTTTCATCTTGATCAGCTCACTGTTTTTGCTTCATATTTGTCTGTGTACTTGTGCTCTAATAAAATTCTAGTTTTATGTCCCAGTAGTTTATTCCATTGTGTGTATAATGTTTGCCTCTAATGTAGTGTAATTTTCTATTGTTTTTGATATTTGTTGGTACAGCCTAAAACTTATGGAAATAAGAAAAGCAATCCAATAAAGTCAGCTAATGAGTGTTAATGATGTCTCTATAATGAGAGCATGCTTTAGTCACAGTATTTTGTCTATATTCGGGTATGATGACCAGTCTTCATTCATTTAATAAATTGTTTTCTGCAAAGCTGGCTGATTTTTGTAGCTACAACAAACAATTTTAAAAAGAAGTTAAACTACATTTTGAAAAAAATCATATTGGCCTGGACACTGCACTGGCCCCAGGATATGTATAGTCATTGTACAGTGAGCCACACATCCCATGTGCTGTGTTTTTCCTAGCCACCAAGGGGGGTGAATCCTGGAAGGCAAAGCATTTGTGCATGTGACTGCTCAAACACAGCCCATAGGGCAGCAAAAACCCTTCAGTAAAGGACCTACAACTGAATTAATCAAAGGCTTCCCGGAGCCCAGGCCTGAAAATCTTGTTAATGGAGCAGAAAGTCCCATTCAAACAATGAATTCATTGTCTATCTGTGGAGCTCTGTTCGCCATTTTTCTTTATCTCCGATAATGTTCTTGTCCGATGCTTTTTAAATAGGTGCAAAGTTACACCAGGCTAAGGGGAGATTGTGTTCTAGACTTCCTTATTTTTGGGAGAATCTTTTTAGTCAGTTATAATTCTCTATGTGCCATTATTTAGCGCATATGACAGTGTTCTTTGAGCAGAATAGAAATGGTTCAAAATAATTATAACTAAGTTGGTTAACTTCAGACATCATTTTTGTGTAACTAAAATTATTTAATAATGAAAAAATATGTTAAAACATCTGAAAATGTTTTCTCTCACAATTATTTTGCAGAAGTGCAAATGTATTTCTTTCATGTCTGAATAATCCACCAAAGTCTTTACTCATAGCTGAGTATTCCAAATAGAAACAGGGACTGTATTTTTGTATGATAGTATTTTAGATTTATTAAAACTACAAATAGTTATAACTTTATCTTTTCCTAGTACTTTAACCACCAAGGAGCCCATCTTTGAATGCATTTACAAGTTATACGTTTAAAATGTGACAAATTTTATTTCCTTGATGGGGAAAGAATATGAGAATTCAAATTGAGTAATATTTAGCTACAAATCAAAATGTTTCTTTTTTTTAAGTGTTTTTAATTTATTGATAATCTTTTCCAAGAGGATTTCTTGTGACTAAAATGGCTAATATGTATAAAATACTTAATGTTAGTGATATGTCATCTCAAAAGATAAAAGCAAACACTGAATTTGATGGCAAATCTTTTCAAGCTGAATTACTGTTTTAAAAATGGAAATAAAACCAGAATTTGCTTTATTAAGATTTATAATGCTTTAAAAATGCCAGGGTAATAAATATTCATTATGAGGAATTTGGCAAATACTAATAAATATAAAACAGGAAATAAAAATCATAGGACTCTTATTACTCATAAATAAGAACTTTTAACATTTTGGTGTTTTATTTTGGAATTTTTTCTAACATAAATATAGTTCAAAAATTGTAATTAAATGTATTTACTATTTTGTATGTTTATAAAGATCTTTAGCCTTTGAAAGGGGATTGTTATATAGCTACATAGTTTTCCATTGCATAGATGTGTCAAAATCTATTTTACAATGCTGTTGTTGGATTGCATTTGTTTCTAGTCTTTCACTTTTATAAATTTGCCCGGAATATCCTTGAGCATTACATTTGTGTACACCTCTCTCATTAAATCCTTAGGGTAAATTTCTAAAAGAAGAATTCCTGGGCCAAATAAAAAAAATTATTTATTTTTCTTGCATATACATTTCCGAAGTCCTAGTAATTTTTATAACTTGCAAAAATAATATATTCATATTATAAAACTTAAAGTCTCACAGAGCTAGTTACTGACTAATGTGTTTGTCCATCCAAATTTTTTCCTATGCAATTATAAATCATTTAAATTTTACTTTCTTATAAAAAATGGAATCATGCTATGCATATTATCCTAAAGTCAATTTTTCTTTTTAACTCAATAATATATTGCAGAACAGTTTTCATGTTAGCATGTAGAAGGGTGGCACAATTTTTAATGACTATATGTAAATATATGTGCATTTAATTATTCCTCTAATAATGGGTTTTGGTGAACATCTTTGTTCATTTATCTCTGCATATTTGTGTATTTCTGAATTTAGCTGAAATTTCCCACCAAAAAGTACTGATGTAAACATTATCAAGCACTGGTGGAGAGTGCAAGTTCCCTGATAATCTGGCTAACAGTTAGATATGGACTTTTTTGTATTTTTGCCAGTCTGGTAAATTATAATGCCTGACTATTATTAATGCTTTTTGTTATTTGTATTTCTTCTATGAATAATTGCCAGTCATATCCGGGGCCCATTTTTTAGTGAGTTATCTTTTTCCTATTGATTTTAGGAGCTTTTCTTTTGTCCTTTCCACTTTATGTTTTACAAGTATTTTCTCCAGTTTATTGTCTTTTAAAATTCATTTAGCACAGAATTTTTAAATGTTTTTGTCATCTTATATGTTTATCTACATTTTATACCTTCTGGGTTCTGTCATGTTGAGAAAGACTTTCTTTCCTCACTCCCAAAATCATGAAAATCATCGTCTTTATGGAAACAGCGTTTTTAAAAAGCCATTTGGAAATGTGTTTTGTGTATATGGTATGAAATTTGTGTACGTGGTACATTTGCTTTTGTTTTTGCTTTTCCAACTCAATAGCTAATTCTACCTTTTATTGAAACATCCATCTTTCCCCAGCAATTTGAATTAGAGCCTTTATTATGTACTCAATGTGTATATGCACATACTTATTTTGGACTCTCTTCTGTAACGATGATCTATTAGTCTGCTTGTTTAACAGTAACTTACAGTTTAAATTATTGCAATGTTATAGTACATGTTTATATTTTTCAGAGCAAGACCTCCCAGTTATTATTTTCAAACTTTCCTTCCTTATACATTTATTCTCTTGAACTTTAGAATCAACCTGACAAGTAACAACCAAAAAAGGAAATTTTAATTAGAGTCACATTGGATTTAAAGATTATTTGAAGAAATTAAACATCTTTGTAATATTGAGCCTTCACATCCAGGTACATAGAGTAACAGACTAAGTCTTCATTTATTAGATTTGTGTATATGCTTTTAATTTAAGGATTTTTTGAAAATTTTCTTATTGAATTATATAGACAAAACAGTGTTACAAATCATTAGTGTATAGCTTGATTAACTTTTATGAAACAAACATATTGCTGGAACCACTGCCCAGAGGAGGACATAGAACATTACCTGAACCCCAGAAGCTCTCTGTTGTTTCCTTTCTAAGGTAACCTCTATACTTTCATACTGGAGTCATTTTATGTGTTTTTTTGAATTACATGAGTGGACCCTTTCAGTATCTTCAGTGTCTGGCTTCTTTTGCTTAACATGTTTGTGGAATTCATGCATGTTTTTGTGTATGGGTCATTCCAGTAGTCCATTCCTTGTTACTATTGTATGATAATTCATTGTATAAATATTTTACAATTTCATATACATATTATTGTTTATGGACATAGGGTTATTTCCAGTTGGGGCTATTTATTATTATTTGTGCTTTTATGAACACTTATATATACATGCCTTTTGATACTCATATGTACACATTTCTGTTGGGTATATATTCAGAATAGTTGTATGTTCAACTTTAGTAGATACTATCAGTTAGTTTCCAAAGTGGTTGTACAAATTGATGCTTGTACCCTCTAAGAGTGTTCCTGTTGCTCCATATCTTTACCGGCACTTGATATTTACAGATTTCATTTTTCATTTTAGACATTTTGATGAGTGTATTTTAATTTATGTTTCTTAGAATATTAATATTTCTTCTGTGTAAGGCCCATTCAAGTTTTGTACATTTTTAATTGGACTATCTCTTTTCTAACTTATTTGTTAGATAAATGTATTACAAATGTCTTCTATGTGGCTTGCCTTTTTACCTTCTTTGTCTTTTTCTTTATTTATTTTTATTTTTATTTTTATTTTTTTTGAGGCAAGGTTTCCCTCTGTCACCTGGGCTAGAGCATAGTGACTCATCAGAGCTCACAGCAACCACAAACTCCTGGGCTGAAGCGATCCTCCCGCTTCAGCCTCCTGAGTAGCTGGGACTACAGGTGTGCGCCACCATGCCCAGCTAATTTTTCCATTTTTTTTTTTGTAGAGACAGGATCTCACTATGTTGCTGAGGCTGGCCTTAAGCAATCCTTCTGACTTAGCGTCCCAAAGTGCTGGAATTACAGATGTGAGCCACCACACCCAGACTTTTTTTTGGCATATTAGTGGTGCATTTTGATAAATGTCTGTTTTTCATTTTAATGGAATCCAATTTATCAATCTTTTACTTTTGGGATAGTGATTTTGATGTCTTGTTTAAAACTGTGTGTTCCCCACAGTCATAAAGCTGGTCTCTTACGTTTCCTTCTAGAAGCTTGATTGTTTTACCATTCACATTTAGGTCATACTCCATTTGGAGTTGTTTTTTGTTTATTTACGATATAAGGTAGGGATTGTGTGAGGGATTTTTGTGTCTGTATTTGTGACCTGAGTTAGCCTATAATTTTCTTGTATTGTTCTTCCATATTTTTATAGAAAAGTTATGCTGCTCTATAAATGAAATTGGCTAGTATTCCCTCTTCTTGTATTCACTAGAAGAGTTTTATAGATTTGGCATTGTTTGTTCCTTTAATGTTAGAAGAATTTATTGGTGAAATCCCTCTGAACCTGAAGTTTTCTTTGTGATATTCTTAATTATAGATTCAATTTCTTTATTGGATATAGGACTATTCAAACTTTGTTTTGTATTCAGTTTTGGTAAGTTGTGACTTCTAGATATTTGTCCATTTTATCCAAATTTTCAAATGTATTGGCATCAAGTTGTTTATAATATCTTTTTCCTATTTATAGGATCTATAGTGATAACCCTCTTTTCATTTCTGGT
>CAUYSK010039986.1:0-27578 GCA_963575035.1 Avahi laniger | reverse complement strand
CATAAGTGCACATATAAGAATAACATCTATTGAATGTTGGGCATGGGGGAGGGGGGAGGTGGGGAGGGGACGGGTATATGCACACACAAAGAGTGCAAAGCGCACCACCTGAAGAAGGGACATATTTGAAACTCTGACTTGGGAGTGGGGGCAAGGGCAACATACGTAACCTAAACATATGTACCCCCATAATATTCTTAAATAAAAAAAAAAAAAGAAAGGCAAGCTTTGAGACGACTTCTCTTCTGATGTTCATTTAACTCATGCAGAACCCATCTATCCAGCTTCTTTACCTTGCCAATTTGTTTCAAATGGTCCAATATTTTTGGAATAGTAATGTCCATCTTTACTGCTAATTCACACATAGGTTGAGATGGATTCACTTCCACTACAGCTTTCACCTCATCATTATCCACCTTGGTCTCAGGTCACCCATGTGGTTTATTTTCAAGATTAAAATCACCTGAACAGAACTTCTCAAACCATCGATGCACAGTGTATTCATTCATTAGCCACATCCTTCCCAAACACTTCATTGACATTTTGAGCTGTCTGCTCAGCATTGGTTCCACGACAGAACTCACATTTGAAAATAACATGACTTATCCATGGTTTCACAAAATTTGCTCTAAAAAAAATTGAGAGATAATTAGAAGCCAAAATGTGCATTTAAAAGACTGAGGATGTACTTTCACAATAAACATAAAACAAGAAGTGTCAAAATGAAATGTCAGAGATATCAACTGTCAAACTTAGTACTTAAGGAAATTGGACATTTCATACTTAATAACTAATAATAACATGCCCGTGACCACAGTTAGTGATTATAATTTAAAGACAACAGATACCAGCACCCAAGAAAATGGAGGTAGACAAAGCTGCTGCTACTGTGTTGACTTGAAAGGAATGTCATATTTCCCTTGAACAGTTTAGTACTCTCTTAGTCAGATATAAGCTACAATTTGTGCCGTTAGGGTTAAGAGTTGGAGGAGGGGAAATTTAAAATTCAACTAGGGGTGCCTAGAATGAGTCATCGATAAGGAGATATTGTCCTTATGTGGTTGTGGTTACCATGTGGCTATGGGTAACAGGAAACTCGTAATTGCTGTCCCATTTCATTCATCTTCAGAAAGAAAATTGAGTTATCTACACCCATGCACATGTTTACACACACATACATACAAACACACACACACAAATAAACATACACATATACACACAAAAAATAGGCAAGAACATTTTAAATGTCTATACAAAATCAGGCATAGTGTCTATTCCCCCGGTAGTTTTCAAAGTCTGCTATTGGTTAAATACAAGAAATTGATGAATGAAGTTTGTATTACAACATATTCTACTTCTAATGCATCATTGCCACAAAGAATGGGAATCAATTTAGAAAATCATGTTTTGATTTTTTCTTCATTATTTGTAACAATCTTTTAGAAAGTACTAATAAAGTAACCATGCCATTCATCCATTTGTTAGAGTCAATATACCAAAATTCATAAACACAACACATTTTTGTTGCATCTTCTAACAGTATCTCTTAAAGAAAAGTTTAGGGTCTTATATGTTTATATAATTTTGAGAATTTTAATTGGGTTGGGGCAGGGGTAAATAAGTAAGAGGTTTTGCGAATTCCCCTATTTGAACTAAAAAGGAAGTAGCCTGAATTAATGACGACATTGAAGTCATTGCCATCTTTTTCCCTCCTGAGTATGTTCAGAACCTCACAATAGGCTAATAAAATGTTGCTAGAAGCAGTCATTAGAGAAACTACTTTACCAAATAAGAATGTAAATAAGAACGAGTCACAATTTGTAGTGTATCAATTGTTTTAAGGCAATATTTCAAGGTATAATTTACATAAACCAATTAAAGACAACCCCAACAAACTTGTTTATATGATAAAATCAAGCCATGGGCTCCTATAACTAGAGAACTAATAGTCTCCAAAGGTTTGTAGACATTTACATAGCAAATCTAATACAAATGTGTCACTGCAATAAATACTACACATTCTTGATTCTGATAATATGTCCATTTTACCCGTATTGGCCAAATAAAAGAAACATTGGCAATTCTCTACACACAAATATATACATACTACTACCCTTTGTTAATATTTAGCGTGGAAAAAATAAATACCTTATTCATAATTTTGTTCCAGCTAACTAGAGCCTACAAGAATATTGTAAATGGTAAAAAGGAGAACTTCTTGAAAAAAAAATCAACATGCTCATCACAAACTAATGACCTCTCTGAAAATGAAACAAAATAACAAAACAATAGTCTTTTTGCCTCCCAGGGAATAATTTTAAATACATTTTTTTAAGATATAAAAATCATGATATCAGAGGTAAAAAAATAAAAATCCTGGTGCAATTATAGCTATGGTCAAATACCGATGAATCAATTCAAGGTAGGTCAGAGATGAGGAGAAAATTAAGACAGCACCTTTAAAAACATGATTCTACTAATCAAACTAGGAGACCAGACAGCAGACAAATCCAAGAAATAAGGGCCTGATGTCTGCCCTTTTCAGGACATTTGTGTTAAAGAGCAAGGCAATTTTTAAACTTTGGGAGACAACAGTGCCTAGTCAAAGAAAACAGAGCATTTAAAGCACACAGTGAAAAATTTTTCCTTGACAGGCATGCATAGTAAATACCGTTATTGGACACATTCAGGGTAACTTACCACTAATTCTGTAAAAGTAATTTTCAAACTCATACAAAAAAACTGTTCTTTGTTTCAGCTTCAGTCAACTTCTATTCATTACTTTTCAGTTAGAAAAACATCTGAATTATTTTTGTTACATTTAATATATTAAAAAAACACGTTTCCTCCACTTTGGTCCCTCTATCATTTTAATTTGAATTTCAGAGGATGTTATACAGCATGGAGGCCAACATCAAAGTCATAAGAGGTGAAATGATTTGTTTGGTCTCATAAATATGTGGAAACCAAACTTCAAATAGAATGGGCTATCCTGATTGCACCTGTAAGAGAATTTAGTCAACTGACTTTTTTGGGGTGACAGCTAGAATGATAGCTGACAAACACAACAACAGTTCACATTTCCATTTTTTTTTCCTCATCGGTGTCACAGAATTATCAACAATTAAATGTCCTTGTAAGAACTATATTAATATAAACAACAAACTAACAAAATGGGTCTTTTACTAAGATGCAGAGTCTGACGAGAGTGTATTTTGAACATTTAAGTGTAGTTAGTCTTTGGCTTCTCTGCTAAGACGGTAAAGAAGAGAGTCAGGCTACGTTAATGTCAACTCTAACAAAATTGCCAGTGACATGAGCACTTCAATTGCTGAGAAGTGTATTGAGTCTACCAATTCTTTTTAAAACAATATTTAACGAAGCTTTCTGGAAATATTACATATGGCATGTATCAACCTATGACATGTGGCCAATAACAACAGATATAAATTTAACTTGGGAAATTAGATATGAAGGGCATACGAACGCATTAATAATTTGTATTATTCAACTCTAGCAACAACACACAGGTAATTAGGCATGACACAAGCAAGGGACAGTTTTGACCACGCTGCTGTCATGACCAGTGGTGCAATGCAGGAATTTACAGTGCGGGAGGTGGAAGCGCACTTTCTGAGTTGCTGGGGGAGGGGTGGAGAGGGACCTTCCAAAGGACTTGATATTGAAAGGAAGACCCCCTGCACACAGGTCAAAGCTACATAGGAGGGAAGAGGTGGCAGCAAGGGAGATACAGAGCTGCATTGCTGCTGACAGACATGTTTTCATTAGAGACGTAAGTCAACACTGGTTGAATAACATTATTGAGGGAGTCACAATGTTGTCATCTGCTAGAACTGATTATCACAGTGGGCAACAGAATACAGTGAATAATGCAGAGGGAATGCATAGAAGTAACAATGACAGTCGTTTCATCAAGAAACTTATATACAACTTTAAACATCTGAAAACAAAAGAGCCAATAAGAATAAATAGTGGTATACATAGATAGTTATGAAAAATGTACTGAAGGTAATTATCACTATCGTTTAGGAAAAGGTTTGGCATTAATTACAATAGGAGCTGGACAAATGGATGTGAAAATGATATTCAAAGGAGAGAAATACATGTGAGCGTGAGGGAAAAGTATGTAGAGGCAGGAATGATCACAATCTTTTAGAGGGATTTTGAGTAAATAGATTGGGCTGAAGCATTAAATTCTAGGCCGTGAACTTCTGGACTGCTAGGTTAAAACTGACATGCTCTGGAACGCTATGCTGCACAATAGAACTCTCTGTGATAAGGAAATGCTTTATTATATCTGTACTGTCCAATATCACAGACACACATGGCTATGGAGCACTTGAAATGTGGCTAGTGCAAGTAAGAAAGCGAATTTCAATTTTATTTAATTTTAATTAATTAAAATTTAAATTTAAGTGGCCACATGAGGCTAGTGATATCACTATTAAACAGCACAGCTCTAGAGACTAGGGAATCATTATAGGTTTTAAGCAGGGGGTGACAGGAAAAAAACCGTATTGTAGGCAGGTTAATTTGGCAGCTGTGTATAGGAAAATTTGGGGGGAGTGAGAAGTTCTCTTGAGATTGTATTGAATTTATAAATTAATCTAGGAGAATTGACATCTTTAAGAGTTTTCCAATCATGAGCATGATGTATTACTTTGTTTACTTACATTTTTCAATTTTTAAATATCTCTCAACAAGGTTTTATAAACTTAGTTTTATAAACATATTTCATAATAACAAAAATATGAAGACAAGCAAAATTTTCACCAAAAATATAATGTTGACAGAAAACTATATTGCAAGAAAAGTGAAAAAACTATAGCTCTATGCAACATTATGAAAAATATTAAATAAATGAAGACACAAAATGATACACACAGTATTATTCCATTCAAAAAAGATATGATAATAGGCAAAACAAAATTGTATTATTTATATATATATAGTAAAACCATACCGAAAAACAAATAAATGATTTGCTATAAAAGTCAGGATGATGATTTCCTCTACATGGAAGGGAGGAGGCCACAATAGGATTATTATTACCCTAGTTATTTCTTGATTTGGGTGGTGTTGCTACAAGCATCCACTTTATAACTATTCATTAAACTATAAATATATATTTTATGCACTTCTCAGTATGTGTGTCACAATAACCAAAGAAAAAGAATAAATAAATTTAAGACAAAGTAAAAACAAAAGTGAAGTAATCAAAATGAAGTTGAGATGATAGAGCTCACAAACATGACCTCAAAATCTCTGCAGCTCTTCTCATTCAAGGGGTAGAGTCAGTCTCCTACCCCACCCCTGGAATCTGAGCTTTGTGACTTACTTTAGAAATGTGATGCAAGCAAAGGTTTGGAAAGAGCTTTCACGTTGGAGTTTGTCTTTTCTTGCTGCTTTTGGAACCCAGCTGCCATTTGCAAAGGCTCAGGCTTGTCTGCTAGATACTGGAAACTCATGGCTTGGTATTTCTTATCATCTCAGCCAAACATCAGACATGTGGATGAAACCATCTGGGACCAGCAAGTCCCAGTTTCCCTATTAGCTGACTGCAGCTGCATGAGGGAGCCAAGGTCAGACAAGGGGAGGAACTGCCGGCTGGGCATAGCTCAAATTTCCAAACCACAGGATCACAAGCTAAAAATAAATCTTTTAAGCCACTAAGTTTTAGGTGGTTTGCTTTCAATTATCAAAACAGCAGTATGTGTAGATATTCCATGGTACCAAAACAGAGAACCTTAGAACAATTGGTCAGTAATTCTGAGTCCAAGCATTTCACACTAAAAGGAAAAGAGAAAACACATCGAAGTACATAGTTCAACATATAACAACAAAAGGCAAAGCACATTTTTTGTACTGTACAAACTTACAGGTTTTCTTTAAACATTATCTACAATGATGTCAAAGACTATGAATATCTTACTTACATGTTAAAAATCATAGGGTTTATGAAAATTTTGTATACATTGGTTATAATTTGACCTGCTTAATTGTCTTTTACTATCCTATTTCATGCATATGTAATTTCATATCGATGATGAGTCTACTCTTATTGGTTGGTATCAAAATTTCCAGTATTGATAGGATTTTGAAACTAGGCAAGCTAACTAAAGCAAAGGTAATGATAATCACAGAATACCTGACTCTCAATTATCTCCCCTCAAAAATAAAAAAAAGACTTCAAAATAGATATATGTATTTATACAAAATGAATACTAACTTGAGCCAATGTTCAGAGTTTCCTGTATTTTATAAACTTCTGAAGAATATGATCCCATATGAAATTAACATTGCCAAATGGAACCTAGCTGGCTTAGAAAATATTATAGCAATTGAAAGAGAGATTAGGATTTTTAAGGGTTATAGAATTTGAATACAATAATTTCTGGGGCAGAGAGAGGAATTAAAAGTGAAACCTTGCCTGCATTTGGAAGCTTTTCCATGTTTGCTATTTATTCACTCTCTGATTCCTAAAAGTACTTTTCAGTGAAAGACTTAAAAATGAAGATTTCTCTATAGGACTGTTTTGGGGTGACAGAATGATGCAGCATTTTAGGAGTGAGAAAGATAGGGTCCTGAGGAACTGGGGAGAGAGTGATTTGTACGAACTATAGAAAGAAAATAAAAACACTTTCTGAATATCAGAGGCCTTAGCAAAGTAAACCGTGGGGAGCTTTTGTAGACCTGAACAGGAAATTTAGGACTGAAAAGCTAAAAAGTCTGTGTGCAATTTCCGGACATGTTAGACAACTGCAATGAGAGCCCACAAAATAATTAATCGTAAATGCAGAGAAATATATACACCAGAAGTACTTATCTTTGCTTTATTCTAAATTTTGAATCTCAGTAGTTCATGGTTAACAAAAATATCTTTCCTTTTAGTCAGTAACACTTAGCACACATCCAAACTGTTTAGCTTTCTGTTTATATACCTATGAAAGTGTCACATGCATCTTTGCATAATTAAAAAATATCTGACATTTATCTATTTTAAATGATATTTTTACAAGAACCCATATTGTCTCCTGATTCATTTTTCTACCACCATTAATAAATTTAAGTTGAATTTATAAGGACTCACTAGCGTAAAATTTAGGCACCGGAGAATGGTATAGCTAGGCTCTCTGTGAAACCTCTTTTTTCTCCCTGCCCCCACTAATACATTTAAGATGATTAAATTGCAAAAGGCAAGGCACGACACAAAGGTGATGTTTTGACAAAATGAGCTTGGTTGTTTGGAAGCAGCCCTGAAGCAGTAGCTCAGAATTGGTGGCCTTATGGATTTCTCCATAATGCAGATAGAACTTCATGATATATTTAAATCCTTTTCCGCAAACATTTCCCTGATTTGTTGCCAAGCCGTCACTGAATTTAGTAATCCAGACAGATTACCATAGGGGTCCTATTTTTAGGGTCCTTCTGTTGCTGTGGCAGTTGCAGCTGATCGGATTATGGCTCTATCCTACCCATGTAAAATGCTTTGATGCTTCAGAAGAAACCTGCACTCCACTCCCGTAATTACAATGTCAGACACATAGCTGGATATTTCTCTCTGAATTTATTTTGTAGCTCCGTTGTGGCCAATCCATTATTAACTCATGAGAGGGTCTGTTGTCTTTTAGTTTCGCTCTGTGTCTTTCAAACTAGCTCACTATTATGTGTATGTGTGTGTTGGGGGGGAGGGTGGGTGATAGGAAATGCATGCTGTGGGTCACAGAGGACATGTGTAATTTCTCTGATTCTGAGGGCAAAAAAAATTATAAAACGCAGACGTTACTTTCTCCTATAAATGACAATATCGCCATCTAGTGGCTAAAATGACATTAATCATTATGTTATCTTCCGCAGTCCAAAAGGGGAAAGGCTTTACAAATTTGCCTCAGGAGGTAATTTGTGTTTTACTTTTACAATATAAATGTTTTCTCAAGAAGAAGAGATGTTCATCAAATCAAATTGGACCCTATCCCACCATATTTGCAAGGGAAAAAATAATTCCATTTACTTCAGAGGAAGTTTGTTCTCCGTCACCTGATTGTCTGGATGCACGAAGTTTGTCAATAATCTCTTTCACTGTTTTTCACAAGACATTGAGAGAAAGGTTGTTAAAAGTGTAATGAAATAATACATTGAATTAATTTTATATGGATTCTTATATTTGGTCTAAGAAGTAAATTACCCAACAAATTTCTCATCTCCCATAAAACTATCTTTTATCAAATTTATAGCTGTGACACACCAGTAAGCTAAAATGTATACCTATAAGCAAACAAATAACACACTTTACTTGAAGAAATAAAGGTTAAGGTAGACAGTTAAGATTTTTCTTACTTCGTAACTTATTGCAACGTCAATCAAAAAGCTCTTGCAATATGAAGCCAATCATTTAAGGCTGTCTTTAACAAACGTTCTTGATCACATTATGGTTACTTGTTAATGCAAGTGTGAGATTGTTTTAACTAATGTTCCATTTCATATTCAATTATATAGCTTGTACTACAAAATAATTTACGTAAGTATAAATGTGTGGTCGGTCATCTGGTAGAAAAACAAGATAATGAAGATGGCCACTGGGTGCACAGAAGATCCCACCAGGTGGCAGCACTTGCACGGGTCCGGCATATTCCAAACACTTGTACTCAAGAGTACCTGAATCCCAGGTGTGTTGGTGCTGCACGAGAGAATTTGGTATCTCTAGAGGAACTGAGTTTAGTAACACAATGCAGAAGCAGCAGATATTTCAACTTAGAATGTCAATTCATCAATTGAAGGTCTTCCTTTTCTGATACAGTAATGTTGAAATGTGCTACCCAAAGAAACTTATATCAGGGTATTAAAGAATATTTTTTTTCTGTTCACCTCTTTCTTATCTCCCTCCTTCCCTCCCTCCCTCCTTCTTTCTCTTTCCTATTTTTTTTTATTTTTATTTTTTCCTTTCTTTTTTTCTGCTTTCTCTCTTTCTTCCCTTTTTCCGGCTTCTTTCTTTCTTTATTCACTCCTTCATATATTCTTTCCGTCCTCCCTCCGAGTACCCTTCCCTGGCTTCCTTCTCTTAATAATAATAACACTAATAATATTAATAGCAATGACAGTAGCAATAACGATAAAAGGAAAAATAATAATAACATTTGTTTATATGTGCCGGCCTCTATTCTAAGTACTTACTGAGATTATCTCATTTAATCCTACCTCACTATTATTATTAATATCTGTGTGTACACATGAGCAAACTGGGGGATAATATGATGAAGTAAATTATTCAATACCTTCATTTAAAAAATATTTATTGAGCACTTACTATGTAATCAGGATACAACAGTGATCAAATCAGATACATGTTCCCATGGGTTTGCATTCTAGACAGAAAGGAAATGAACAGATTGACAAAAGAATTACAACTTGTGGTAAGTGTTATGAAGGAAATAAAAGGAGTGTTATGGTTGGCCAAAAAATAGAGATCTCTTTTAAATAATGTAGTAAATATACATTGAACATTTCATGTGGATATGTACATATGTGCATTATGAAGTAATTGTATTTTCAAGATCTGGGGTCTTGCTTACATGGGCAGGTTTTGAGACACTCTTTTTTAGACTTCTTGTACATTACAGTCTTTCTTACACAGTATAGTCTTTCTGTTTACATTGTCCTCAGTCTTTCTTTACAGTCTGAAAAGGTTATGCTTTATTCACCTTAGGCAAAATATGTCAATCATTTTTCCCTGAATTACACTCTATTGGACAAAAATAGTCTCATCCATTATGTATTAATTCTTACTTTAATTCTAAATTGTAAGGACTTTCCTACATCTTTTTGAACTGAGTATTTGTGTGTATGCACAAATTAAATTTTAAAAAATGTTTGTTTTTTTTTAATTTGGTTTTTTAAACTACCACCATAGTGCCTAGATGTGGGTTTTTTTAAATATGTTTTTAACCACTTTAGAAAATATGCAATCTGAAGTGTAACCATTTTTCTAATTTTACATAATCTAAAATTTAGAATGTTATTTCTGTGCAAAGTTTTAACCCTTTGGTGCCCAAAATTCACTATCCTCAATTGATATGATATAAGTAAATAAACAATACACATTACAAATGTGGGGGTATTTGAAACAGTGACAAAAGAAGGAAGGTAGATAAAATCCAGGTTGAAAACCACAATATTCAAACTGAATGAAAGAATTCCATTTTTTCTCTTGGAGCATAGTTGAAACTCTAAAGATGTTCTTGAAAAGAGATTCACAGCTTTAAAATAGTCAATGCTTTCACTTATTTTCTATACCGGTAATGCTTAAGTATGCCTATCATATTGAAATTTCTCAGTAAATAAAAACACAATATTTTCCATATCATCACACTACTAAGGGCTTATTAGAAACAGTCAAATTATCTGACATAGAGTGCCCAAGCTTGATGTGCATTATATAAAAACCACAAGGATAACACTGTGTAAGGAATAAATGGATTTTTCTGACCTCAAGGACACAGTGCCTACTGTGTATTAGTTGTTAAATAAATATTGCTTGAATGCGTTAAAAAATAAATGGGAATCAAAATTTCTCTAGTGGACACAGCTGTAATAGTTTCAGAACAAGGAATGTGCATGTTCAGTGTATTCATTCAATAATATTTATATATACACGTATAAATTATATATGATAAATATGTAGCATTAAAAATATAACAATAAATGTGACTATAAAAAGAATATAATAAATGATTTAAAAATAATAATACACATATTACCCTTTCTATCTTCTAGGAACTACATTAGATTTTGGGGATTCAGTTTTAAGAAATAGAGCTTTCATTTTAATGGAGAAGACATATTAATAAATTATTACAGATTAAACAATTTAATTTTAATTATCATAAGCTCTAAAAGAATTCCAAGAAACTAGGAGAATATAATAATGGGGGTGATTTACTGTTGGGAACCATTGGTCTACAGTAATAAAAAGCTAATGAGTTATCAAAGGCCTAAAATGCTTTTAACATGTCTCCAAGAATCAATTTAAGCCCTGGTGAGGCTCAGATTTTCAGGATGTGTTTATTCATGTCTTAGATTCACATAAAAGCAAAAAGTACAACTCAGACTGATAAACTAATCTTAACAAAGCTATAAATTAAAAAGATCCTACACTCTTCCCCCTCACCCAAATAGCATCAGAATTAAACACTTAAGATTCTACTGTAAAGTAGATCTACAGATTAGATAACAATATTGTGTCGCTGTTATTTTTTGTTTTGATGATTTTACTACGGTTTTGTAAGAAAATATTCTGTTTTCAGGAAATCCATGTTGAAGTATTTAATGGTAAAAGGGCATCATGTCTAAAAGTTACTTTTCAATAATTAAGAAAAAAATATGTGTGTGTCTGTTTAGAAAAAGAGAGAGGACAGAAAAGAGGTAAAATCTTAAAATTAAAAGATCAGAGCAAAAAGTCTATTAGAATTCTTTGTTTTTTTCTTACAACTTTTCTGTAAGTCTGAGATTCTTCAAAATAATAAAAATTACAAATACTGTGTTTAGGAGATGACATTAAACACAGTTCCTGGCACATATAATCTTCATAAGTATAAAGCATAGATTCATGGTTTTCTCTGAATATTATCCATCATTTGAAATATGATGAACTAAAGTAAATAAGTCCCTGCCATTCCACTTTTAACTCACAAGGCAAACTTTGTAAGCATCATTTTGAAGTGTCCCCACTAACCTAAATATATAACACACAGATAATTTTCTTTTTACTTCATGAATTAAAACTTCTAGTTCAAAAAACTGACCTGAACACAGGATTTTTCCCCCTCCTTTTTACAATCTCCCTGAAATAATAGTAAACATACTCAAAAAAGAATAAATTACGTACAATGATAAAAGAAAGCGAAAAAAGATAACATGAACCAGCCACAAAAATGTGGAATTTCTATAATATAGAAAGCTGGAAAAATTCTACTGATGGATGAATTAGAATATAGAAAACAACTCAAAACATGCAGGAGAGGGCTGGAAAAAAAAATTTGGGAGCCCTTTCTTTCTATGGAATCCCAAAGCGTCAAGCTCAAAGTGGACAGAAACAGTGTGCAGTGTCGGGAGGAAGGGGCAGGAAGTATTGCGAGAGTAATTAGTAAACGGCTGAGTACAGAATGGTTGAGCCTCCATGTTTGCAACTGACTGTCATATACACCCCAAATAATGGCACAAAAGGAGGAGGTGATGTTATGGATGCCTATTTAGCCATAGAAAGGAGGGCTAAGAATTGCTGTCGTCCAGAGTCCTTGAGAATCCTACAGACACGCACTTCTAGAGCTCTTGTTATCAGTGGGAAATAAATCTTTATCTTTATAATATATTGACTGCCACATTAGAAGAAAAAAAAATTCCTTGGGGCCGCAGTGTTTTATTATGAAAATGGAATAAAAACTTCAAAAACGAAACGATCTTTTCTAATTTAATAAAAAAATTATTATTTTTATTGTTTTCTGTAGGTGAGTGATATGCAGCTTGAAAAATAGTTCTCACAGCTCATAAGGCGAAGAAGCATGTGAATTACACGTGCTTCATGAGGCCCCAGGCTCAAAACTAGCATGAGTTAAATACAACTCACGTGGCAGTTAATGCATTAAGCCGTAATGATAATCAGATCTTCTCTTATCTAGAGCCAAAAATATTCCAAAACTGATCCAATATTTAAAGGTGCAAATGCGATTATTAGAAAAACTCAAAATGATGATACAGTTAAACATTTATAGGACTAGGTAGGACCAGGAAGTAAGAAAAATATTATCTTCATCTTCTATAATACACTTTCAAAAGCTAATACATTAAGAAAGAGATTTATATGTTTGTAGTAAGAATTATTAAGATAAGCTACATAAAGAAGCAAAAATATGAACTTTTCAAATGTATTTACTTGTGGAGCATGGTGCTTTCTCAGACAATGTAAAAAATTAGAAAAAAATGACTTAAATGTATTTCAAATAAAAATAATACAAAATTATACTAATGTATGTTGAGAATATGAGATGAAGGAATATATCCTATAATGTCTTATGTCATCTTCTTAATTTATGTAACATCCATATTTACTCATACAAATAAAAAAATTAATATATAAAGAAATATGCACGATGACTTAAGGAATTTTTCAGGCATCTGTTTTGCAATTTTTCTTAAAACAGACAAAAGAAAGTCAAAATATTTTTCTTTCATTCTTCGTACAGCTGAGAAAGAATAAAATGTTCACATTGTAAAGAAAATACATGGTCTTTGGGAACAGATTTCAAAGATCCCTGGGAAGAAATAATCAAATAATTATCTGATTTCATATGCTAATAACAGACTCTTTTTTCTCTTCCTTACATTTTCATTTTCAATCATCATTTTTCATTTCTTCTCATTTCTCATGTGTCAGGTACATACCCTCGAATTGATGCTAACGATCTTAAACACTTGAAAATCTCCCTTGAGGATATGAGTTGGCTTTGGGAAATTTGCAATAAATCCAAGAGGCATAATACCAGGAGACAAGAAGCAAAGAGTACTTAAAAGCAAGAATCATTCATCCAAGGATCGGGATGCCTTCTGCCAGACTTCTGTCTTCAAATTACCGAGTTCTAAATGGAGTTATTAATTCTAATTGACAGCTTCTTTTGTTAAAAGCCAGCAAAGAGAGCCTGCTGGTAAACATCAGTTTTCTTTTGTTGGTTTCCAACTCCAATGATAAACATTGGCAGCAACCAGTGCTCTCACTACATTTTTATTTGTTACCAGTGCAGGTGATGATTCCGGTAAGAGATTGCCATGCCTTAACCATTTCTCAAAGGCACATTCACATCTTCAACAGGCTCCAAATTCACTTTCAGATAGAAAGGGTGACATGGTGAGCTTTAGTTTTCTGGGGATATCCAAGGGTTCAACAGGTCACTAGCTATGCAGGGCTAGGGCTCTGGGAAATCAATCATACATTAGATTTGAAGGGCATTGAAATGCAAATGCAAGATAAAAACATACATGTGGATGATATCATATGACCATGATAAGGCAAATAGACCATCCTGAAAAATATCAGTAACACTTAGAAAGTAGTCAAAGGAAACAGAACCCAGGAAAAAGGAGGAATGGCCAGGGAACCAGAAGAGAACCAGAGGATAGAAGTCATGGGAGGAGGAGAAAATGTAAGAGAACATGTCAAATGGAATAAAGGAAAATAAGGACTAAAAATGGTTATTACATTAATTGCTAAGGTATTTCATGATTGGATAAGGTCATTTCAGCAGAGTAGAGAGGAGTAAACAGGAATGAAGAAATGAAAATCATCACTGAGACATACTCTTTTAGGAATTATGAATGAGAAAGGAGACAGAAATGATTTGTGTGGTTTCTAAAAATCTATGCTCCATTAGTTTTTTATTGACACATAACAATTGTACATATGTTTGGGCACGTGTGATATTTTCATACATACATAGAATGTGTAATGATCAAATTAGAGTATTCAGGATATCCATTATCAGAAACATTGTGTATGTGTGTGTGTGTGTGTTGGGAACATTTCAAATCTTCTTTTCTTGCTATTTTAAAATATATAATAAATTGTTGTTAATTATAGTCAATTTATTCTGCTGTTAAACATTAGAACTTATTTCTTCTAGTTAACTGAATGTTTTTACCCATTAACCAACCTCTATTCACCCCCCATTTACCCTTCCCAGCCTCTGAGAACTATCATTCTACTCTCTACCGCCATGAGATCCACTTTTTAGCTAGCACATATGACAACATGTGATATTGTCTTTTTGTGCCTGGTTTATTTTACTTAACATAATGACCTCCGGTTCCATCCATGTTGCTTCAAATAAAAGGATTTTATTCATTTTTATAAATAGTATCCCATCATGTATATATCGTGCATTTTCTTTATCCATTTATCCATTGACGGACACTTAGATTGATTCCATAATCTTGGCTGCTGTGAATAATACTATGATAAACATGGCCATGCAGATATCCTTTTGATGTACCGATTTTATTTTCTTTGGATAAATATACCCCATAATGAAATTGCAGGATGGTATGGTAGTTCCATTTTTAGTTTTTTGAGAAACCTCCGTACTGTTTTCCATACGGGATATAGCAATTTACATTTTCACTAACAGTGTGTAAGAATTCCCTTTTCTTCACATCCTCACAAGCATTTATATTTTTGTCTTTTTGATAATAGTCATTTTAACTGGCGTGAAATTGCTCATTGTGGTTTTGATTTGCATTTCCCTGATGGTTAGTGATGTTGAGCATGTCTTCATGTGCCTGTTGGCTGTTTGTATGTCTTGTGTTGAGAAATGTCTGTTTAGATCCTTCAATAACATTTTAATGGAATTATTTGGATTTTTACTATTGAGTTGTATATTCTAGATATTAGTCCCTTGTCAGATGTATAGTTTGCAAATATATTCTTCCATTCTATAGGTTGTTTCTTCACTCTGCTCCTTGTTTCCTTTGCTGTGCAGAAGATTTTTAGTTTAACATAATCCATTTTTTTTATTATTTTTGGTTTTGTTTCTCATGCTTTTGAAGTCTTAGCTCTAATAATATTTACTTTAAGTATGTAGGTGCTCCAGTGTTGTTATATATTTACAATTATTATATTCTCTTGGTTATTTGATCACTTTGTCATTATATTGTGACATTATTGTCTTTTTTAAATGTTTTTGTACTTAAAGTCTACTTTGTATGATAAAAGTATACTACTCCTGCACATTATTCAGTTTTGTTTGTGTGAAATATTTTTTTCCATCTTTTCACTTTCAATTTATGTGTATCTTTGCAGGCAAAGTGAATTTTTTGTAGGTAGCATATAGTTGGATCTTGTTTTTTTATCCATTCAGCCAGTCTGTATATTTTAATTGGGGAATTTAAACCATTTACATTTAATATTGTTATTAATAGATGAGAATTTACTCCTATCATTTTGTTAATTGTTTTCTGATTCTTTTGTATATTCTTTCTTCCTTTCCTCCTCTTGTATTGTTTATCTTTATAATTTGGTGGCTTTTTGTAGTGGTAATATTTGACTCCTTTCTCTGTGTCATTTGTGTATCTATCAGTCAGTTTCATGTTTTCTATGTTTTGATAATGGTAGCTATTGTCCTTTTGCTTCCAAATATAGGATTTTCTTAATCATTTCTTGTAGGCCAAGTATAATGGTGATGATTTCCCTCAGAGTTTACTTTTCTGGGAAAGATTTTATTTCTTCATTTTTGAAGGATAGATTTGTTGGGTATAGTATTCTTGACAGACAATTTTTTTTTTCTTTCAGTACTTTAAATATATCCTTCCATTCTCTCCTGGCCTGTAAGATTACTGCTGAGAAATCCAGTTAGTCTGATGGGAATTCCCTTACACGTGACTAGATTTTTTTTTCTCTTGCTGCTTTTAGAATTTTTTCTTTGTCTTTGACTTTTGACAAATTGACTATGACATGCCATGGATACTATCTTTTTGGGTTGAATCTATTTGAGTATCCTTAAATTTCCTGTATCTGAATGTCTATATCTCTTGCGGGACTTGGAAAGTTTTCAGCTATTATTTTGTTAAATTGGTTTTCTATGTCTTTGCTCATTTCTACTCCTTTTGGAAATCCCCAAATTCAAATATTTGATTATTTTGTGGTGTCTCATATGTCATGTAAGCTTTGTTGATTCTTTTTAATTTATTATTCTTTTTTATTTTGTATGACTGGCTTATATCAAAAGGCCAAGTTCAGAAATTCTTCCTTCTGCTTTATCTAGTCTGTTGTTGAAGCTCTTGATTGTATTTTTTATTTCATACATTGAACTCTTCCGTTCCAGCATTTCTCTTTGGTTATTTTTGATGATATCTACCTTTTCGTTGATTTTCTTATTCAGATCATAAATTGTTTTTCTGATATCCTTATATTATTTATCTATGTTCAGTTTCTTTAATATCATTATTTTGAATTCTTTTTCAGGAGTTTCATATTTTTTGCTGGTATCTATTGCTGGAGAATTACTATGTTCCTTTGGGGGTGTTATGTTTCCTTGTTTTTTCATGTTTTTATCCTTACACTGATATCTGTACATCTGACAAAACAGTCATTTCTACCAATTTTATTGATTGACTTTTGTAAAAAATAGATGTATCTATAATGTTGGTTGGATAAGGTCCTTTGGCTTTGATTCTGGGTAAATGCAGTAGTATATTCTCTATTTGATTTATTTGGCTGTAATCATTGTTAGTGGTGTCTGTGAGTTCTTCAGTGGCTTATGCTGTGTTTGTTGGTATAGGCTGTAGTGAGGCTTTTCTGGGGATGGAGACACCAGGGCAGCCAGCGCTCAGGCATCAGTGATGGCAGTGGCATGACAGGTGTGCTTGTTTTCAGGCCTCCAGGCAGCATATGTGGATGCCAGCAGTGGCAGATCCAGACAGGCTGTTCCTTAGGCTTCCAGATAGCTTGCCCAGATGCTGGCAGTGGCCACAGTCAGACGGGCAGGTGGGTGAGTCCTTGGGTTCCCAGATGGCATATGTGGGGTTAGTGGTGGGCAGAGTGGACTTGTTCTCAGGTTCTTCAGTGGTGTGTATGGATGCTGGCAGTGACAGGTGGGGCAGGTTGATCCCCATGCCCCAGGATGGTGCCTGAGTGAGACAGTTTCCAGGTCCCCTGAAGGTATGCATAGTTGTGCAGTGGTCCCACTTTTGGAAGGGGCAAGATTGCTGTCACTGGCTCTTAAGCTCTGAGTAGAACATACATCAGATCACTGTGTCCTGGGGCCAGCCTTACCAGTATGCTACATCACCTTCAGATCACTGTGTCCTGGGGACAACCTTGCCAGTGTGTTGAACAACCCATGTAAGACACCGTATGGAATAGAGTACTGAGGACCCTGTCACACTGCTAGGTCCAACCAGTGTCATATCTTCAGCCATCTGGGTGGATGAGGGGATGTCAGTGAGCCTCTAGGGATGTGAAGATCAGGAACTGTTGGGCCTCAAGGCAGGATGCAGTCTAGTGTGGGCTGATGTCTCAAATTGGTGCCATGTTGCAGCTGTCTGTGTCTCAGGGTGTGTGTAGGACAAAGCATGAATTCCGTCTCTGGAAAAATGTCATCATGTGCACTCCAGGCAGCTACCTACACTAGTCTCAGAGCCTACGAGGGCCAAGGGGCTCTCCTGTGGATAGAATTATAGCAGCCCATAATGGGAATGTGAACCACTGGGGATCTCTAGGTTACCTTTTCCCCTCAGTGTGAAATTCCTCCTGGCTCCCAGCCAATCCCAGCCAGGTTGGCTTCTTTTCTTTCCTCTCCTTCCATGCCTCAGTGACTCCTTCTCACCCTCCTGCTGAATTCCACCGTTCTCTATTAGATGCTTTATTCGAAATGTGATTATTTACTCACTTTTTTTTATCCTTTGGGGAGGAGATGAGTGCTGGGCAGGCCTAGCCAGGCATGTTAAAGTCCCCTCTGCTCCACTGATCCTATACAATGTAAAACTGAATTGCGGGAAATTGATGTTATCTTTCTAATGTTTTATTTCAAATAAAAATGATAAATATATAAAAACATTATTCTGTGTTTTCATAGTACGTATACAGTTGATAATTTTTATTCTTTTATATTCTTTTAAGAATGTTTTCTCATACTTTTCATGCCTAGAGTTTATGTGTTCTGGGCTAGATTGCAAACCCTATGGAAAAACAGAATATGCTTTCCAGCACTTTTACATTTTATTACATAGTTCTTTGTACACACTTAGGAGGAAGTTTTAAAAGATTTTCACTAGATGGCAGTAAAGATCAAAAGTTGGATGAAATCAGAGGAAAAAATTTCTACCATGAGTAATCATTTTGAAATAAATTATTATTTCTTATTTTATTTTTTTTATTATAAATTGAAAATTATAATTGTATAAATTTGTGGAGTACAAAGTGATATTATAATTTATAGATACAATGGGAAATAGTTAAATCAAGTTACTTAACATATCTATCACTTCAAATACTTAATATTTTTATGGTGAGAACATTTGAAATTTAAATTTTAAAATGTACAATTTTCTATTATTAACCATATTAATCATGTTGTGCAATAAAACAAAAAGTAAAACAATGAAACAAAAAAGGAAAAAAATATTCCTCCTGTCAGAGATTTTGTACCCTTTAACCATCATCTCCCTATTCTCCATCTCCAGTTTCTGACAACCATTAGTTTACTCTCTGCTTCTGAGTTTAGTTGTTTTAGATTCCATACATTGGTGAGAACATGTGGTATTTGTCTTTCTGTGTCTGGCTTAGCATAATGTTCTTCATTTCCATCTATATTATCTCAAATGACAAAATTTCCTTCTTTTTTAGGTTGAATAGTATTTGATTGTGTGTATATATCACATTTTCTTTATCTCTCCCTTCACGGACACTGAAGTTGAATCCGTCATTTGGCTATTGTGACTAGTGCTGCAATGAACATAGGGCAGACATCCCTTTGACAAACTGACTTCAAATCTTTTGGATAAATACACAGAAGTGGAATCGCTGGATCATATGACAATTCTATTTTTAATTTTTTGAGGAACCTCTGTGTAATTTTACATAATGGCTGTACTAATTTACATTTCCGTCAACAGTGTACGAGGGTTGAAATTGCACATCTGAAATCAATATAAAAACTATATTGCCAAATACTACAGCTAATACATATTTTAAAAATATGCTGACATACAGTTAAGCTTAAAAAGCAGATTCTTTTTTCAGGAAAGTTATGGAAATACTGAAGGCAAAGGATTAACAATCACGACTTACTAATGATATACCGGTTTGTATGACTAATGGTATATCTGTTTGTGTCTTCCACAACCTTCTAGAGACAAACTTACAAGCTTTTTACATGATAGGAGAGTCATGTCTAAAATACTACAGTTCAGTTCTGTGCTTTCTGTCAGAAAATATGAAGTTTCCCAACAAATAGAATAATTTCTTCATTTAATATCTTAACGTTCTTTATTCTATCACTTTTCTCATTTTTGTAACAATTTACTAACCTCCAACAATATTAGGATGGCACATAATAATTCTATACTAAATATATTTAATAGTAAATTTTCTAATTTAAAATAATTTAAATAAAATTCCTAATTTTTGCGACCATATTTTATTTTAGAAAGGCTATAGCTTTCTTTGCGATCAAATGTGAGTAGTTATGATAAGACATTTTAGATATTCAGCCTTTGCACTCTAAACAACATTATTTGTGCTCTTTGATCAAAACTCAAGGGAGCTTCCAACACCTACATGGATATATTCACTTGTAAGACAGAATCACAAATGTGGGATGTGTTAGTGAATAGTGTAGTGGATCAGAAATTCCTTCTCTCAGTTCTATTTTGGTGTCATTTCCCACTAAACAGCCCCTATGATGATTTACTTGTTACCTAACTGAAGTGACTAATGCTGTCCTTAGTTCATGGTGACATCCGAAGCCATGGGCATATACTAGATTAGATGCTATTTAATTTTGTTTTTATTTTTTGAAGATGAAAAATTCTTAAATCTTTTAAATGAAGATGGAAAGAACCAGTAGAGAGAAAGACTTAAAGAACAAATGAGCCCCCTCAATTTTTTTTTTCAGTAAATCCATCAAAACACAGAAACAAGGAGAAACAATGGGCAAAATTAATTCACTTTTTTAAAATCATCACTTAATAAATGATTTTACCACAATGTGCCTTTATACAGGAAGTAAAATTTGTGATTTTAAATGTAAGTATGGTTTTTTGTTTGATGTTTTTTGTCTCAGAAATCTTAAAAAAATTCACCTAAAACATAAATCAAGATTTATTTGTAAATTAAAAAAAAATCTTAGAAAAACGATCATATATGACTAGGTCGAAAATTTCTTATGGATCATAGCTTGTATGTAGAGCAAGTATACAGCCTCTTTATTTTGTCTTTGGTTAATCTGGTCTCTCTCTGAAGTTTTCACAGACTAGAAGAAAAAATTAACTTTGTGTTCTACTACGATTTGGATATCTGGCCTGTTCAAGCCTCATATTGAAATTTGATCTCCAGTGTTGGAGGTGGGGCCTAATGGGAGGTGTTTGGGTTATGGGAGCAGCTTCTTCTTGAAGGACTTGGTCATGTCCTCACAGTAATGAATGCGTTCTCACTCTATTAATTTCTGGGAGAACTGATTGTTGAAAAGAGTCTGGCACCTCCTCCCTTCTCTCTCTTGCTTTTTGTCTCTTGCCATGTGATTTCTGCACACACAGCGCCCCGTCACCTTCTACCATGAGTGGAAACAGCCTGAAGCCCTCACCAGAAGTAGAAGCTAACACCATGATTATTGCACAGCCTACAGAATCATGAGTCAAATAAGCCTCTTTTCTTTATAAATTACTCACCCTCAGGTATTCTTTCATAGCAACACAAATGGACCAAGATGTCTACCTTGTTTAAAATCCGATAATGACAGTCCCTGTCTGAAGGAATGGCAGCCTTTCATGTCCCAGTTAACCAGCTGAAGACTTTGGCCTCCAATGCCAAGTATTCCCTATATGAACAAGAAATGTTAACTAGCAAACAGAAGGTCTGGAGGACACTAAGCCAGAGACCTCAATTTTTGTATTCTACAATGAATTTTCCCCAAATGCACTCGAGAATTAATAAGAGTAGATAGAGGAAGAAGAGGTGGAAGAGAAATTGAGAGACTAAGCTCTTTTTATTTAGACAAATAGAGCAGTATTTAAAAGTAAATTATCAGGTCAATTATAGTCACACCAGATGGCATTAAAAGTTAACATCTTCCTTCTTTAAGCTGAATATAAGGATTCATGAAGTAGAATATATTATTTGTAGACAAAATAAAGAAGCTGTATTCAGGGCCATCTTTGCATATAACCTGTGAAGCCACACAAAGCTCCACATTCATAGAAGCTTCATCTTTGGTTTAATGATCTGTTCTCACCTTCTTGAAATTCTTAGTTATTTTAGAACAAGAACCACCACATTTTCATTTTTCATTGGTCCCACAAGTTATGTAGCCATGCTCGACCATATTTTCTTTGCCCTTTCAAATATGACTTCAATTTGTCTTCCCACTACTGAAAAACCAGTTACTAATTTTTTTCTTTTTTTTTTTCCTTTTGAGATTTAACATAAAAGATGATTTTTCTATGACTGTGCAGATAGGTTTTGTGAGTGCTTCTTTGATATTTTTCTTCTATAGGAAGAGATTTAGAAAGACTAAAGTAGAGAACTGAATGTGAAAAATCTAAAAGGAAGATGTTCAGATGCTAGATAAACCAGGATACAAATATTTAAAGTATAAGAACTGAAGTATTTGAAATCAATAGCTGGTTTGCATTCTGCCAACACAAACTTTCCTGTGGTCACAATCTCCATGAAAATGGAATGACAATAATTGTTTCCAGTTAGAGGCAAGAGACTGGAATTTTCCAATTTCCATTAGACTGACCAAAACCAGTCTTCTTTCCAGATGGGTTGTTTGATCTATGACTCATCATGGGAATAGCTTGAGTTTCTACAGACTCCACTGCTGTGGCATAAAAATAAGTAAAATTCTTGATATGCAGATATATTCATGGCATTTTCATTTCCTTTTCTTTTTCTCACATCTAATATTTTGCATTCTATTCTGCTCCTTTTCACACTTTCCCTACTTCTAAATTACATTCATTTGTAGTTCCATATTCATCAAAAAGGACAGTCTATAAATAAGCTCTGTACTACATAAAAGACTGACACTATTAAATTTAATAATCTACAGTGAGACAGGAATATAAAGAATATAATATTAATATATAACTTAAATTACTACATGTGAGAAATCTCATTACATTTATCTTTGCAGTAGCTGGAAATGATCTAATGTTTCTGATATCATAGGACATTTCATAATGCATTATCATATTAAAGGTTTCTTTATTAGAAATGTGTTACAACTTCTTATAGTGGCAGCAGCTAAGACACCTTAATATTTATTGAGTGCTTTCTGTGTGCTAGATGCTGATTCTCTCATTTAGTTTTCATCATGACCACCGATACCTTTATTTTACTGATGAGCACACCAAGATATAGAGAGGGTAAAAAACTTGGCCAAGTCTTACAGTCAGTGAGTGATTGTGCTGCGATGTGAATCATTCAGCTTTGCTAACACTGGAGCGGGTTTGTGAAGACACTGAGCTCCTCTGAGTCAGTCTTCAGTCAAAAAGTAAGCAGTGACAATAATTGTAAGAAGGCACATTGTGTATACATTGAAGGCAAAGAAAGAATTTGGAAGGCTACTTTGGCTACTCAGTCAACATCCCAAATCTTTACCACTAAAGTTAAGGCAAAAGGATCATTTCCACAGGACTGCATTTTGGTTTCCAGATAATAAAAGCCCTTTCTCTTCCTGTATTTCTGGCTCAGCCTGTAGTTGGTACACAATCTCCAGTACAAGAATTTCTTCTCAGACTATTCCATCTTGTAAAGTCATTTCAGTTTTGATCTAAGAATCAGCTTAAATCATGTTTAATTACCACATATCTAGCATGTGGAAGCATTGATTTTTTTTTCCCCTTTTCTTAGTTGATTTGATATTGTGTTTTCATCCAATTTCTTACATACTTATTAAGTGTCAATCCCTTTACTCCATTGTAGCTAATCATTATACTAACTCTGTATAGCAAGTTGTGGTAGTAATAGAAGTAGTAGTAGTAGTATTTTACTGATGAGAAACTATATCTTAGAAAAGGCAATTACTATCTTTGGGGTCACTAAATAATTGGTGGAGGCTTATTGGAACTCCTACTTCTCTGGCTTCCAAGTCACTATCCTGTGTACTACTCTGCTTGCATATTATAGCAAACCCTTATCAAAAATTTATAAATGTTTTTTCCTCTCCCTTTTCTTGGCTAGTGATGTTTTATGACTTTTACAAAGAAAAAGAAAATCATGACTAATCCCAATCCCCATTTACCAAGTATAATCTTCTCTACAATGTAGTTATGGTAATAAATTGAACATGCCTTGTCATCAACCCCCCCCAAAATATTTCCCAAGGTTTTTGATCTATTTCTGTGTTAAAATAATCAAAATAGGAGAACCATGACTTTCTTTTTTAAAGTAATGACAATCTGTGAACTTTCATAGCCCCTCTGTGGAGAATATTGCAAACAGAGTTACATGGAATAGATAAAATATTATTAACCCACATATGGCAAATTACGTTTCTTTGAAATAGTTGCAATAACATCTCTGTTCTTCCCCAAATTACCTAGAACCTTTCCACTTACCATTTGAGAGGTGAGGTCTAATTACGCTCTTCTTGAAACTTAGCGGGCTTATGACTGGCTTATAACCAAAAGAATATGGCATGATTTATGTTATGTGACTTCTGAAGCTAGGTCACAGGAGGTGATGCAGCTTCTGCTTTGGTAGCTGAAACACTTACGTTGGAGACCTGGGCTGCTGTTTCAGCAGGCTTACTTCCCTGAGGCTGCCATGCTGTGAGGAAGCTCAATCTAATCCACTTGGAGAAGCCCTAAGATTATCATATAAAGATATGGCCATAAATGTCTGGCCAGCCTTCATATGCTCCATCCCCCATTTTTCCAAATTCAGCCACCACCTGCCTGCAATTGTAAGTGATTCCTCTAGCCAGAGCCACCTGTCAGGAAAAGAGAGGTTTGGACATATTTCCCTGCAGACGTCTTGGAGACAGCAGAGTGGTGGTCTTCTGACCAGCATATGTGAGCAATGAGAAGGTTGCTGTGCTTCTTTTTCTCCTGCTTCTGCTACCTTCACAACTCCTATCTTTCTTGTCTAGTTCTAAACCTGGCCTCTCAATCTTCCATCATTCTTAGTCCCTTACTCCAGCACACACATAAGCTTCTATAAATTCTCTTTCATAAGAGCAAATCAGTTTCTCTTGCTTACAACCAAGGAACCAACTGATACTTCTGAAGTTTCAGCTTATAGAGGTCAATTACTTTATACCAGCACATTCATACATAATCATCTGGTTTCATTTCCAAATAAAATAATTATTCTAGAAAACCACTTAGCCATCACTTTAGAACTGTATAAAATCCTTGGCTAAGTACCTAAATTATTTTCCCAAAGTGTGAGATATCCTAGGAGAGATATTTTTTAATGTTTTTTATAGAATTAACTATGTTTCTATAAATTAAGAGACAAGAGGTTGCAATCAGGTATCATTAGATTAAAAAAAGACACATGTTATTCAACAAATAGAGAATAAAATAGTTTTTCTTAGATAATGGTCATCCATAGAGCTGTTTGTGTGTCATAATTAATACATAAATTAACAATACAACTCTCATAACTTGGAAATTATGAAAGTGTCATCTTTTGTTTGTGAATGGAGAAGAACTAAGGAATGTACACCAGATAGCGGGTATAGGTAAGACCTGGTCTTAAAGAAGTTGTAGGAAAAATGTTAGATTAGTGATTCTTTAAACCTATTGTCCCAGTGAATGTAAGAGTGATGTTACAAGGGACCAGAAGAGAGCTGTGTGCATGATGCTCTCACAGTGCTCTCCCAATCTCTCTGCTGAGAATTTGCTTTCTATCTGTCTCAGATTTGCCTGGGATCTTGTCCATGCCCATTGCTTCAAGAGCATTTAGCAATGATGTTCATTCAGCCCATCTTAAGATTAGTTAAAAAAATGCTAAAAATAAAATACCACCTGTCGATTGGGGATAATTGAAGCAGTAGAATCACTCTATCCCCAAAGGATCCTACCAGAAGCATGCCAGTCCCCAGTGTGAAGCAACTTTGCTGGTGAAGTTTTGGCCATAATAGCTTCTCTAGAATGAATCCTTTCCCCAACATGCTGGAGTGACCCAGAAATGAGAACCAGAGAGAGCGTCTAGCATAGCAGTACTCTAATCTTATACAGTACTCTAGTCTTACATAGTGGGCATTTGAGTACAGTCGCTGATGCCCACCCACCAAATGCCTTAGAAGTAAAAAATAAGCACTTTGAGGTAACATATAATAGCAAAAACTATTATTTGTTGTCATAATTTCACTTAGCGCCAGGTATTTTGCCAGACAATAGCAATATAAGGAAAAGTAAAAACAGAAAAAAAAAGAAAGGAAGAAAATAAATAATTCCTGTCAAGTATGTTATGCTCTCAATGCAGTGACTAATATCAACTAAGAAATCATTAAATGCTTAATTACCACCCTGGCATGATTATTGTGCAGAGGCGTATAGTGCTAAAAGTGCCTATTGGGATATTTGAGCAAGTATTTGTAGGATTAGTAAAGTTAACAAGGATGAGATGAGAAAAAATAGTGTTTAGGCTGGGGAAGTACAAAGCCTTTGTGGCAGGAGAAAGCGTAGAAATAAGTAGGGATTGTAGGAGGCCAATATAGGTGGAACACAGAAAGTGTCAGAGATCATGCTGTTCAAAAAAGATTGAGAGGTGGTGGGAACCAAGCCATGCCAGGTCTTATTTGTCTCCTTTAAGAAGTTTAGTCTTTGTCCTAAAAGCAATGGAAAGGCGCTGCAGTTTTTAACTTTTGTGTGCGTGCGGTATGGTGGGGGTTATGGTGATGATCAGATTCACATTTTGATAAGGTGAGAATTTATATATTTGAATTTTAATATTTTCTATAATTGTGCCATTATGATTTTATGAAAAAAAGTACAAAATGGAAAAAGTGAAATGTAACTTCTAGTGGTAAGAAGTATGGAACTCAAACTTAATCCAACAGAAATCAAAATCCTTAATTTAGTACAAAGTAACACATCTTTGAGTTCAACCACATGCTCGTCAAGCTAAAGGCAGTTGACTCTGTTTTCAATTCTGATAATAAACATAGAATTAAAGGATGTGTGAAAAATATGTAACTAAAGAAAAGCATTAAATGCATGAGGATAGTTGGTTGCCTATGAAGATGGGAGAAAAAAGGGAGTGAAATGTGGGGGTAAAAGTAGATAAACAAAAATCCTGTAACTAACATGGAGAATAATTAGGGATTTTTATAACAGAATTAGCTCTATAGAATTAAATCCTTTCCAAATACAGTAAGTATAATATATTGTCTGAGTTTTCCCTCATCAAATGACACAGAACACAAAACGGGTGAAAATCTTACGTGCTCTAAGTTTGAGTGAGGAGTCGTAGGTACAGCTACTTTCCAACCTGGAAACTCTGATCAAACCAATTGATTTCTCTGAATCTCAGTTTCCTCATACAGAAAATAAAGATAATAATCCTTCACCACCTCTATGATAACTAGAACTAATATCTGAAAGGCTTGGAAAATATTACAGATATGGTTTTCCCAGATATCCTAATAGAAGAGTTATCATTATATGTGTGTAACTTTTAAAAATTTATTTAAAATCTTCGATTTTCAGGCCGGGCGCGGTGGCTCACGCCTGTAATCCTAGCACTCTGGGAGGCCGAGGTGGGCGGATCGTTCTGAGCTCAGGAGTTCGAGACCAGCCTGAGCAAGAGCGAGACCCCGTCTCTACCAAAAATAGAAAGAAAT
>CAUYSK010039985.1:0-37521 GCA_963575035.1 Avahi laniger | reverse complement strand
AAAGACAGCGATGCAATTGCTCATAATGGCATGATTTGTAATAGCCCAGAAAAGTGGACAATCCAAATTCAAATTCATCCACATTCATCAGTTGGTGAATGGATAAACAAAATGTGGTGTATGCAATAAAAAGGAACAAACTATTCATACTTGAAACAACATCCATCAATCTCAAAACATTATGCTAAGTGAAAGAAGCCAGACACAAGACTACATATTGTTTGATTCCATTTACATGAAATTTCTAGCAAAGGCGAACTGTAGAGATGGAAACTACATTGGTGGTTGCCTGGAGCTGGAGTTTGGAGCCGGGCTTTACTATAAATGGGAATGAGAAAACTTTCAGGAGCGATGGAAGTATTCTAAAACTGGATTGTGGAGATAATTGTGGCATTATAGAAATTCGCTAAAATTCATCGAACTGTACATTTAAAATGGGTGAATTTTAATGTATGTAAATTATAGCTCAATGAGGCTGTTAAAAAATAAATGATAAACCATGAAAAAAAAAAAAAGAAGAGAAAACCAGGATGCTGTTACATTGGAGGAAAGGGAGAGAAAAAACACTAACATGTGTTATCTGTTTTCACACGTTAGAAAAATAAAAAATGATGACCTGCCCAACATCACACAACTGGTAAGTGCGAGAATGCACGTGGGAATTCCCAACTCTTTGACTCCAAACATGTGCTTTTAACCCCTCCACCAAGCGATCTTTCTTCCTTTTTGCACAATCTAACATCAATCAGCTCCTCCACATAGAGAGAGATGGTGAGAGACTCTTCTCACGTTGCTACATGACCAGAATCCTCATCTGTCTGGCACAGAAGCAAAAGACACTCTGAGGTCCGATGTCTTTGGACGGTTTGTTGAAGTTGCAGTTGTTACTTTTCCTTGAACTGTGCAAGTGCTTGGTGTGCTTGGGTTGATTCGGTGCTTTTTGTATATTGCTCATCTGGCAGAGAATTACTACTCTGCTCTACAAGTTCCCACAGATGGCTTTATTTTCCATTGCTATTAAATTGGTTTTGAACAAGACATAATTCTTCAAGTGCCTGGTGCGCTCTCTGGGTTTGCTCAGGCAAGATTCCATAAAAATGTAAATAATCGGAACACTTCTGGGATTATTTATCACAACTGACTTGTGGCTGTAAATTTATGTATTAATTTCAGCTATAAGCTTCAGTGGGGAAAAGATGAACAGTTGAAAATAGACTCTCCCACCTAACATCTTTGCTTGGTCCCCATTTTCCCTCTGCTTCCAGGGAATATACTGTAGAATGGCCCACAGATCTGGGTCTGAAGGACATTGAACAGAATCTAAAACAAATTAAGGTGGCAAGCAGGAAAGAATAGTCCCTCAGCAAGCCATAGGCTCCTCTCTCACCACCTTCCTCTCGCTCTCAGAACCCCAGCCGCAGCAGCCTTCTTTCAGTTTCTACCAACTCATTCCTGCCTCAGGACCCTTGCACAGGCTTCCTAGGCTTATAATGTTCTTCTCTTTTTTGCCTTATTCAGTCTTACTCATCCTTCAGCTCTTGGCTCAGCATCACTTTTGTTCAGAGGAGCCTCGCACCCACCCACCTGCCAGACCAGGTCTACTCTCAGGTGGTAGCAGCATCTCTCATTCATAGCACTAAACACAATCACAATTCCTCATTTTTGTAGGCTTTCTAAAACTTAATGTGGGTCTCCCCTACCCAGCTGTAAACCTCATGAGGGCTGAAACCATGTCTTTGTCACCTGGGTCCACAGAGCCCGGCACAGAGTGAAAGATGGATGAATACCCGTTGAATGAATTGATGGATCCACTTGCAGCGAGACAACATAGCAGGGCTCCTGGAGGCTCTGCCCACACGCACTCAGGTCCCTCTGCCACGTTCTGCTCACAGCTCCTGGAGAGCTTCCCCTCAGCTGGCACTGGCATCTTGGCAGAGGACAGCTTTCACTTTGCCCGTGTGTGCCAAGAGACTGAAGTGCCCAGGAATTTGCATTCCCCTTGGAGGGCAGCCCTTAACCAGTTAGTGCCAAATGCAAGCTTACAATCATGCCAGCTCTCTCGTCTTGATGGGCTACACTGAGGAGCAACCTGTGCCACCTCCAGAGCTCCCCTGCACACTGAGCCATGATGACCCTCCAGGGACCCTGCTTGATCCCACACTCTTCCTGGCTTCTTCTCTTCCCCCCACACTCCCCCAATCCCCTGCCAGTGCCTCTGAGATGCCCTCATAATAAATCACTTTTACACAAATCCTCCTCTCAGGGTTTGCTTCTGGGGAGCCCAATATAAACACAGAGTCTTCTGCCAGAAAGAATTGTCGCTGAGCTGCGATTAATGTCATAAATTTCAGTGCATGCAAGCGCTCCAACCAGACAGACCGTTTGCGGGTTCAGGCAAGGATAAGGTCCTGCCAGTAACTCTCTAACTGGTCGGGGAGATCATTTCTACTGGGAAGGGGTCTGGAGTCTGTGCGCTTGGCCTCCAAGGCAAACTGGACATGGGAGCCTGGTGGTAAAACTGACTCAGGGGCAAGCCAAGATCGTCTCGAAGATGCTTCTCCTTCTTAAGATGTTAGCTGAGGCCAGGGCAGGGTGGGACCGGGGGGGAGAAGGAGACCACTCTTGCTAGAGAATCTCAGGCGGCTGAGCTGCAGGCTATTGAGGTTTGCACAATAAGGATGTCCTCAGCTTTAGGGGACAGACTACCCAATTTAAAAAGGCTTACACAATAGGGGCATATTTATTGAGGAAATTGCTATAAAGAAAAGTAACGGGGTATTGAGGAAGAGAAAACCAGGGGAAGCCTATGTAGGTGGGGCTGGCGCAGAGGCCTCTCTAAGGAGGTGCATTTAAATCAAGACCAGGAGATGAAGAGGACCAGCCATCCCCAGGAGAACAGTGTGGTGGACAGGATACCAGCCCCCGGGGATGTCCGCATCCCGATCCCCAGAACCTCACGTGGCAGATGGGACTGTGCAGATGTGATTAAGGATCGTCAGGTGGGGCAGGTATCCTAGATTACTCAGGTTGTTCCGCCCCAATCCTAAGGGCCCTTGAGAAGGGAAAGAGAGAGGCAGGAGGGTCAGAGAAGACGTGAGGACGGAGGTGGAGGTCAGACGGATGCAGCCGTGAGCCAAGGCATGCCGGCTGCCTCTGCTTCTGGAAAAGGCAAGGAAACGGATTCTCCCAAGGAACTCCAGAAACAATGCACCTTGATTTTAGCCCAGCGAGACCCATTTTGGGCTTCTGACCTCTAGAACTGGAAGATAAGAAATGTGTGTGGCTTTAAGCCACTAAGTCTGCAGTGATCAGTCATAGCAGCAAGAGGAAGTTAATGCAAGTGATGCTCGGGGGGGATCGGCACGTACAAAGTCCTGAGGCAGGTGGGCCCATGTGGATATGGACAATACGAAGGTGGCCGGTGTGGCTGGTACCTGCTGGGCCAGGCCCTGCGACGATGGGGTGGGAGCAGCGGCAGAGGTGACTCGGGCCTACTAGACCACCCACCCTGAGAAGTGTGGACTTTATTTTAAGTGGGATAGGATGCCATTAAAACGTTTTAGTGTAATCTGGTCTGCATTTTTCCAAGGTCACTCTGGCTGCTGTGTGGAGGGACGGATGGGAGGGAAGGTCTGTGTTGAGGCCAGATGACAGCAGAAGTGTAGAAACCAGTCAGCAGGCCGTTAGAGTCATCCAGGAGCGAGATTCCACAGCCCCTATCCAGGGACACAGGTGAGGAGATGGCTGCGAGATATATGTCAGACACTGATTTATTGGCTCTGAAAAAATCACATAAAATAATTTGGACATCTCAATGCTGGAGGTTCTTTGATCAAATAAAAGCCAGCTTTTCAGAGACCACATGTTGGCTCTTGACAATGACAAACAGTGCCACCGCACAGGTAGTCCCAGAGCAGGGACTTGAGGATGTCCTGGCAGAGCACAGAGGGGTGAGGGAAATGTATGTCCCTTCCTAAATGTCCAGCAACAAATGACTGCCTAGTGAGAAAGAATTTAGCCACAGTGTAGAAGGATGGTCCGGCTATGCTGTGAACATTTAAGAAGTCAGACGTGATTTACAGGGACAATGACTTACTCGCCTAAACGACCATAAAGTCCTGACCTGTCTGAGTTCCATAAAAATCGCTAATTCAATCTCCAATTTGAAGTTACAAAAATGAGCTTGGATCCTTCAGGAATTCAGATTTAAAGTGAAGTATATCCAAAGACCTGCCAACAGATGTTACAGAGTTTTGGAAATGTTAGAGACTCATGCCTACTGACAGAAGTGTTAAGTGGAATCAGTGTTCTGATTTTATTTTTAAGCCAGGAGAGGGGATTGTGTTTGTCCTAGGGTGACTTTCCTGAGTGCCTTCTGTTCCTCACAAGAAATAATAATCATAAACGATCTCACTAACAACCAAGTAACAACAGCTAACGTTTCTTTTTTTTTAAGTCCTGACCCTGGCATGGACAGCTAACATTTCTTGAGCACTTAGTATGTACAACACTATGAGACAGACCACTCGTCACCCCTACTTTAGACAGGAGGAAACAGAATCCCCAGAAATATGTGCCAATATTGCACAAGGAAACAGTGGAGATGCATCTACCTACAAAACCGAGTTCTAAACCGGGGATCTGCAAACTATGGCCCGTGGGCAAGATCTCACCTGCCCTTGTTTTTGTAAATAAAGTTTTATTGGAACATAAAACATGCCCGTTTGTTTACCTACTGCCTGTGGCTGCTTTCGCACTCCAAGGGCAGGGCTGAGTAGGTGCCAACAGAGACCATATGGCCCACAGAGCCTGAAATATTTACTGTCTGGCCTTTTACAGAAAAAAGTTTGCCAATTCCTGTTCTAGAACATGCATTGCACTGGGAGAATTTCCTCATCACTCATCCTCCTACTCCCGCAGGCCATTTCCATATCGTCCACCCCACTCACAGGTTAGAGACCCATGCCAGATCGCTGGGTGAGACATCCCTCCACTTCCCAGATGCCGCCCACTCCCATAGCTAGCCCACAAATGCCCTTGCCAACCTTCCTTCGCAGCCTGCTCAGTTGCTGGGGGGCGAGGGGACGAAGCTTGGACTACGACAAGCCGAACCCCTCCAAGACCAGTTCGACTACCTCAGAGAATGACATGGAGAACTCGCCCGGGGAGGACTCACCCCACGCATGATTTCTTGAGAAAGGTGGATGCTGTGTGTGGCCAACCACTGTCCTGACCTGTATGAGTTCTATGAAACACTCACCCCAAGCGTGATTTCTATGACATGAAGCCTTTCCATTGGGTGGTGGGAGCCTTAAAGAAACTCTGCACAGCCAGGGGGGAGATACATAAGGGTGGAATGGCTAGGGTGGCTCTGAGCATCCTGCATCCCGGCCCCAAAGCCAGCAGGAATAGATGCAAAGGGGAGAGTCGAGGCAGGAGCTGCAGGTCCCTCTCACTGGCCAGCAACTGTACTCACAGACTATTCTGGCCTTACCTGCTCTGCGCCACTCTTTTGCTGCAGCTTCTACGTGCTTTTTGATTTTTAACATATTATATTTGCATCATTTAGTTTCCACTTACCACCTTTACTGATTGGTAAAGGTAACACATGGTTGGGAATCTGTTCCATTTACCCTGGTTCTGAATTTTTGAGCCATGTCACCCTGTTTTAATTGTTAGAGCTTTATAATAAGTTATTATATCTGGTGTTCCCATCTTTCTCAAATTATTTAATTGAACCATAGAATTATTTTATTAAGCTACTAAAAACGTAAATTCCACGTGTTAACTCTGTCAGCTAATTTGGGGAGAATTTAGATCTCCAAACTCTTTAGGGTCCGATGTAGGCAATCAAAACATCTCTTTATTTATTTAAACCATCTGTATTGCTTAGTAAATTTTTATAGTCTTCTTTATGTACATTTCACATTGCAAACAGTCTGGTTTATTTTTTTCATTGCTATTGCAAATCAGACTTTTAATAATAGTTCTCTGATTTGTTATTGATTTTCAGACGATTATCTCATATCCTACCTCTTTCCTGAACTGTCCTATTGAGGTTGTTATGGTTCTTATCATATAATCATATCACTTATAGATGATACATCAGTCTCTTTTTTTCTCTCATAATTGTATCTCTTATTTCTTGGTTATGCCATATAGTCATTGGCCAAAAATTTCACAACATACTTACATTGGTAAAGGTGAGTATATTAGTTTGCTAGGGCTGCCTAACAAAGTACCAGAAGCCTCACACAATAGGAATTTATTTTTCTCATGGTTCTAGAGGCTGGAAGTTTAAGATCCAGGTGTCAGCAGAGTTGGTTTCTTTTGATGCCTCGCTCTTTGGATTATAGATGGCCATCTCTCTGTGTCTCCACACGGTCTTCCCTCTCTACATGTCTGTGTCCTAATTTCTTCCTCTTGTAAGAACATCAGCATATAGGATTAGCGCCCACCCTAATGACCTCATTTGAACTTAATTACCTCTTCAAAGATACCATCTCTGATCATACTTAGCAGCACTTGAAGTTAGCACTTCAACGTAAGAATGTTGGGAGAACACCATTCAGCCCACAGCAGTGAGCATCCTTGTCTTTAATGGGAACGTATCTGATGTTTCATCCACAAGTCTGATGTAAACTTGGGTTTAAAAGAAATGCTTTTATCATGCTTCTATTCCAAATTTTCAAAGAGCTTTTTATCAGGAAGGAATATCAGGTCTATTGAATGCCTTTTGTTATTTATTGACTTAATCAGAGGGAATAATTTTTATGTTTTTCTGTGATGTCATATATTAATAGATTTCCTATTATTAAATGGTTCTGAATCGGCATTCGGAAAATATAAAGAAATTCTACAAATCAATAGAAAAAGGATTTTTTAAATCTAGTATAAATTAGACAAAGGACATAGACAGACAATTCAGAAAAAAGGAAACACTCCTGATCAACAAACACTGGGAAAAAAATCTCCACCTCACTAGTAATCAGGGAAATGCAAATAAAAATGGAAATAAAATCCCATCCCACACAAGCGTTAGCAAGGATGTTGAAGACAGAACTGTCCCGCCCTGCTGACGGGATGATAAACTGCTACATCCTCTCTCACATGCACGTGGGAAGACGCACGCCATGTTTATTGTAGCGTTGTTTATAGTAGCCACCAAAAAAACCCAAACAACCTAAATTTCTGTCTTAGTTAGGGCTGCTATAACAAAGCACCATAAATTAGGTGGCTTATAAACAACAGAAATTTATTTCTTATAGTTTTGGAGGCTTGGAAGTCCAAGGGTCAGGGTGCCAGCATGGTCGGATTATGGTAAGGGCCATCTTCTGGACTATAGATGCCACCTTCTCATTGTATCCTCACATGGGGAAAAGAGGGCACAAGACCTGCCTAGGGTCACTTTTATAAGGGCACTAATCCCATTCATGGGGCTGCACCTTTGTAATCCAATCACCTCCCAAAGGCCCCACCTCCTAATACTATCACATTGGGTATTAGGATTTCAACATATGAATTGGGGAGGGGGGTCACAAACATTCAGTCCATAACAATGTCCATGTGTAAAAAAAATAATAGATAAGTAACATATCATACATTTATCCAATGAATGAGCTAGATCTTACTTGCATTAACCTGGATAATCTCAAAAACAGAATGCTGAGAGAACAAAAGCAAATGGCACAGGGACACATTTAGAATAAAACCAGTTATGAAATTTTAAGAGCATATGAAATAATACATAGCTAAATATTTATGGATACTTATAAAAGTGATAGGGATACAAAACAGATTGGAAGAATAAATACTAACTCTGACATGGTCGTTATCTCTGGTTTTTGCAGGTTGTAGGAGATGGAAGGAGAAAGGGAAGGAGAGATGAAACCCAGGAGGGATACAAAAAGGGTGACTCCGCGAATCTGTAAGATTTTATTTTATTTCTTTTTTAATAAAACGATCTGAAAAACAAAAGTCTTTGCATTCCTAGGCTAAATCCTACTTGGTCATGGTGAATGATTCTATTAATGTATTATTGAACTCCATTTGCTATTATTTTATTTATAGTCTTTCATCTAGTGCCTCGGTCTTCTGTTCTCTCTCTTTTTTTTTTTTTTCCACTATATTCTTCAAGATTGAATTTCAGGGTTGTACCATCCTCACTAAATGAATTTAAAAGTTTTCCATGCTTTTCTACAATGTGGAACCGTTAGTTGAATATAGGAATAAATCTGTTACTGGAAAATTGGAAGAAAAAAACACATTAGAAAAATCTTTGTTCAAGGAGTCTATTTTAAAACTACCATTTAGTATTATTTTAACTTTTTATTTTTATATATTTATTTTTTATTCAGGCATTAATTTTTTGTAAGTCAATTTTTGTCATTCATGTTTTATTTAAAAATATCTGCATCATTGAGATTTTATTTCTTTACAAAAAGTTGTACTTGGTAATATTTTGGTATTTTAATCTCTCACATGCCTTTTAGAGCTCCTCGTCATTTATAATTTTATTTGTTTTGTTTTTTTCCCTCTTCAATCAATTTGCCAGAGATTTATCTATATTATTAGTTTTCTTCCAAGAACCACCTTTTGGATGCATTTATCACATCTTGAGCTTTTCTATTTTTGAATCCATAAATTTCTACTTTGTTCTTTTTTTTTGTTTTGCTTTGTTCTTTAAAAGATTTATGTTTTTGCATTCCTTAAAATGTTTTGCTAATTTTCTTATTCCTTGATTTTAAAGATAGCTTCATGTATTCCTCTATCAACAATCAAAACAATTGAAGGGCTTTGGTTCTATATATCCTGTAAGTTTTCATAAGTATTATTTTCACATTCTCATTCTTTTTGATTGTAAATTTTCTTTCTCTTTTGACTCCATAATCTCTTAGGAGATTGTTCTTTTTGTCCCATTTCCATGTAGTAATGGCTCTTCAGTATAAATGTGAAAAGCACAGACCACGATAGCAGCACCAAGGATGTGCCTCGCACAGTGGCCAGCACGCCACACACATGCTCCCTGGATGTGCTAACTGGTCCTGGCACAAACATAAATCCTGGTGATTGGGAGAAACAATATCAACTCCCTCGTTCTAGCTCAAAAGTTAAAATAATAACAATGAAATAAAAGGGAAAAGAAGCAGAGTCAAAGTCTTCCGCTCTTTAGCTCATTTCACAGTTTGAATATTATGCCTCCACATACAGATATGTGGTTGTACACATCCATCAACAACAGGAGCCCTCTCACCACCAAATGAAGTCACAAGACTCGACCTAATGCACAGCAAAGGCCTTCTGGAAACCAGCACCCTGACCTCATCCTCTCACCATCCTCAAGAAAACTACCCATGCGGGCACCATGTATATCATGTTTGCTGACATGTAAGATACACCCCTCTCCCCCGATGCACCCAATGTGCTGTACTTCAGATGGAAGGCCCAGCACATCCAAGGTCAATGATGATCCCGTCCCCTCGATGTCTGAGCACAGCACCCCACAGCAGCACAGCTAAACCGGCTCACTGGGACTCTTACCAACTCTCTAGGAAACAGAGTAGACCCTTGGCAAGACGAGCAAGACATCCAGATATCTACCCCAAGATTTAGGATGTCACTCTGTACCTGTCCATTGTTTAAGGAGACAGATGCAGTATGTCCTTTTTTATACTGGAATGAATTTTTCTTTCAGAGTATAGTAGCAATATATGTCACATGCCCCCTTCCCTTCAAAGTAATTAATGTCAGCTATTCGGTATGTATCTTTCTGTGTTTTTCCTGAGCTCACGCAAACATTCATACATGAAAAGTCATATGAAAGATTTTCTTTTTTTTCAAAAATGTAATCATACTATACAAAAGTGCTCTTTTACTTAACAAGAGAGTATAGGTATCCCTCCATATATGGTTTTTTACAATAGCTGCATAAAATTCTAAAATGTGAAATAATATAATTTATTCAATAATTGCCTACTTTTGGACATTCATTTTGTTTCCAGATCTTTGCAAGTATCATTTTTCTATGGAATTGGTACTTTTCTTTCTGCCTGCCAAAAGTGAAATGGCTGGGTCAAAGAGTGAGCATATTTTGAATTTCAGTAGCTACTTTCAGACATTTTTTTTTTTGAATGGTTAAAGCAATTCTTACTTTTACTAGCAAAGTATGAGAGTCCTTATTCCCCCCACATAGTCACAAACCGTGATTATGAATCATTTCAATTCTGGCCAAACTGATGAATTTCTCAAGTGATCCACTGTCATTTTTATTTGCAGTTCCCCTTCCCCCATAAGAATGAGCATAATTTAATTTGCTTATTGGGTATTTGCATTTCCTCTTCTGAAAAGTGCCTCCTCCTGTCCTTTGCCTATTTCTTTATTGGATTTTTTTAAATCTTCTAAAATTTGTAGAAGTCCTTTGTAGATTAGAAAAATTAGCCCTGAACCCCTCACCAGTACTTTTCCTGGAACTACCAAGAAGGAGGCACATTCCTTTTGCTGGGACCACTGGTATAAGAGCAATAGCAGCCCAGCAGGGCCAGTGCCATTCTTGCTACCACATGGATAGAGTCTGGTATAGGGAAAATCAATACAGAGAAAACGAGCTAGGTCAGGAGAGTGAAAGAACTAATGACATCATTTAAACATCTATATACGCTACACTCAAAGCTTAAGCCATTGTATTTCCTGGTTGCAAGAGCTAATAAATTTCCTTTTGGGTTTGTGCTGGGTTTCTGTCACTTGCAACCAAAACCTCCCTGACTCTAGTGAGTTTGCACACAACACACCCTGATTCTGGAACAAGACCTTAGTTACTCTCTGGACTTTATAAACTCTGGGTCTAAGTAATATTTGATCTGGTCTCATTTTTGTTCCCAGATGTCCCCAGGTTTCCTACTAAGTGGCAACCTCTAGAGGTGTTCTGGTGCAGTAACACATCAAGCTCATAGGAAGAGTTCTCAGTGCACACCTGTTATATTGGTCACCAAAAGAATTTGAGTCTCTACAAACCTTATGGTTTAGACACTAAACATTGGCTTTAATGAGGCCCAAGCTACAAATCACAGTTCCCCTTCCAGATGCTGGATATTGTGAAAATAGGGTCCCTGAATCCGCCAGTGTGCCAGAGGGAGGCCTACGCAGGCGAGGTCTCCAAATGCTCATTTGAAAACACAGTACCTCTCTAAATAGGCTGGTGTAATCAAGTTGATGTTTGCCCTTTCTTAAGCTATGTATTATGGGATTATTGGATAGTGTCGTAAGAGAAAGGACAGAGTAAATGGGACTCTGTGTTATAAGGCTTTCTAAACCCCTTTAGCAGAAAGAGAGGAATCCAAAGTGCCGGATGTGAAAATTATGTTCTAATTAGGTGAGTGGGCAAGAGATTGAAATGCCAAGAGTTTAAATAAATTTTGAACATACCATCAGAATAGTGTTATTTAGGCATAATATATAGACATCCCTGACTACAACAATACTAGCAAACACTGACATTTATTCAGTATTTACTCTGTGCTTGACACTGAATGAAACACTTTTTGTGGATTATTCCATATTTCTCTTCATGTAAACAACTCAGTGATATAGGTACCAAAGCTTAGAAGAATCCAAAGCTTAAAGAGGGTCTAGCTGGCAGGATAAGCTGTGTTACCCTGAAGCAACAAAAAACCTCCACATCTCAATGGCTTGACACAACAAGCTACAGGACTAAAGCTTGGCAGGGAGGACTCTGCTCATCTTAAGCTAACGGGGGTTTTGTCTGAATCACATTTCCGTGATCTGCTACAGCAGGAAGAAGAAATCACGACCCATTGCATGCTAGCTCTTAAAGGGGCTGTATGGAACTGACAACCATTGCTGCTTGTTGCATTTCATTGACCAAACGACTCCATGTCCATGTCCGTATCCAACTTCAAGGTAGGTAGACGGAGGAGTATGATCCTATTTGTGCCCAGAAATAAGAAAACTGAAAATATTTAATGAACAGCACTAAACACAACCACAGCACTATTTAATGAAAATATTTAACGAACAGCACTAAACCACAACTAGACCAGAAGCTGGTCTGGCTTCTTCAAGACACAGAGATGTTGCAATAATTGTAGAGAATTCTTAGTTTCTCTCTCTGCCATTGCTCCACGTTAAAACTTTAACATTGAAAATCTCTTTGCTCCAATTACCCACATCGTAACAGAAATTACCTCTCCTTTCCCTCACTACTCCCGTTTCTGTCCCAATTCCTTTGAGAATTCTCATCTTTTCACTCTGTTGTAATAGAACTTTTGGTCTCCTGGGTATAAAACTCTTTAAAAATGCACATTTGGTTCTGGGCGGGGGATGGAGGGTGTGGTTTTTTCCAAAAGAAGTTTAAAAACCTTCATTTTGTATTCAGGAATAAATGAGAAGTGGTGTTATTTATAATTGGCTCCCTCTAATTCAGACTAAATGTAGATTAATCCTAATTGATAAGACATAAAATTTAATTAAACCTTAATAAAGAACCTGGGAAAGAGTTCTCAATAGATGATATCAATGGTAATGTTGGATGCCGCATGCTGCAGTACTTGAGATAAAACACAATTCGTAGAAGTCTTTTCAGGGCTTTGTGCAAGTCCAGATATAGGTCGTTATCTCAAACACAGCATTCATTAAAATTATGGATAAATCTGAGAGACGGTGTTCTCCGCACAGCTCACTGATAAGAAGGTTGGACCACAACTGCTCCCAAAGACCTCCCCAGCCTGTTGGTCAGAAGGCTGCCCAGTTCCCTGACCTTGAAGCCACCCTGAGTCATTGCCAGGAGTTGCCGTCACAGACTACATTTCATCAGATAAACCCCAACCCACTGCGTGTCTCATTGTAGAAATCCAATTAACAATGCTACATAAACATCACCCTTCTGATCGATGTTCCCAGCACGTAACATTTTTATTTCATGTACTCACGATATTTTTATGTGTTCAGGAGTGATTGAGAACCGATCTTTTGTGGTCGATCACTCCAGTATCTAATTTCTGAAAACATGAAGAGAGAGCCCAGGCTGAGGGGGAGATTCGGCTCCCAGGGATGGAGCTCCTTACAAATGGGAGCACAGGCGCTCTGGTTGCTAGCAAAGTGTATCAAAGGAAGCAAACCCAGGAATTTGTTCTGTGAAGTTTGGATTCGGTAAAGGGGCTGCAGTTGGGATCTGGAGGGCCACAGGTTCCCCACCCCTAAGAGAAGAGTGGGCTGGGTTGGCACCACAGCAAACTGGAGAGGGTCCGCCTGCTCTAGAGGAGACAGCACTATCTCTACTCCTCTCATAGCTGCCATGAAGGAATAAGAGTCCTATGTTGCCAGATCATTTTGTTCATCATTAGAATTTTTATATTTGGAGTGTAATCTGAAACATAAAACCACAGTTTTAAGTGGAAAACAGAAAATGTTTTAATGTTTAAATATATTCCAGGCCCTGTAACTTTTTCTTATTTATAAGTTGCCTCCTAGATCTTTGAGGCTTTTCCTTCCTCTTGGTTCATTCTCACCTTTAATAAATATTTAATAAGTGCTTACTGTGTGCCAGGCATTGTTCTTGGCACTGGAGGTAGAACAGTGAACAAAACCAAGATCCCTGCCTTTATGGAGCTTATGCTCTAGCAGGGGGGAGATTGGCAATGAGCAATAAACATAATAAATAAGTAAAGCATACGTTATGTTGGATGGGATAGGTGCTGAGAAAAAGCACAGGAAATGGGGGAAATGGAAATGGTGCAGGGGCTGCCTGTGGCTGTTGAGACAGGGCGGTCATGCAGAAGGTGACATTGGAGCAGAGACTCGAAGGAGGAGAGGGAATGAGCTATGCACATGTCTAGGAGAAGAGCATTCTGGGCAGAAGGAACAGCCAGTGCAAAGTCCTCAAGGTAAAAATGCGTCTGGTATCTTTAAGAAACAGCAAATAAACGAGTGTGGCTGAAATGGATTGAGTGAGGGGGACAGTGGTAGAAGGTGGGGAGAGAGAGGAACCCAGGAGGGAGCAGAGCACAGGGGCCCCCTAGGTCACTGGGACGGCTTTGCTCTTCCTCTGGCGCAGATGAGAACTGTTGGAGGATTTTGCGCAGAGAAGAGACATGACTGGCTTGTGTTTTTGCCAGGATCCCTCTGGCAACTCTGTTGAAAGAAGACCGTAGGACCAAGGATGGGGAGGTAGGGAGACCCGCAAAGAGGCTGCAGCGGCTTCCAGGAGAGAGCGATGGCCGTGGCTCAGACAAGATGGGAGCAGTGGAGGTGGTAAGAAGTAGCTAGATTTTAAATAGATCTTAAAGGTGGTGCCACAAGAACACTGCATGGACAGGCTGTGGGGAGTAAGAAAAACAGAAGATTCAAGAACAACTCCAGACTTTTTATCTTGAACAACTGGGAGGACAAGAAGTCTCTCTAAATACCCACCAAATCCCACAGTTTCTGAGATAACTTCAAACAGCCAGGATACCCCATTTATCATCTTCTGTCCAATTATAATGATGATGATGACAATTACTGTCTTTTTATTGAGTGCTTGCTATGTGGCAAGGCATTTTATATGCATATTGCATTTAACCCTATATATCAACTCTGTGAGCCAGACAATTATTCAGCACCATTTTCCCCGTGAGGACACTGAGTCTCAGAAAAGTTAAGTAAGTTGTCAAGTTCACAGAGCTAGTAAGTGGCAGAGCCAAGATTTAAGCCCAGGACTGTGACTGCAAGGCTCATGTACATAACCATGGGTTGGGTGTAGGCCAGGGCATTCTATTATACATATGTGATTTCATTTAACCTCTACAATAATCCAATGAAGCAGGTATTCTTGCTCCCATTTTCAAATGGAAGCTAACTGAAATACCCAAGCCCTTCTTTTCTTGTTCAGAAACCATGGTTCTCCAGGAAAATATGATAGGGCATGCCATGGACTAAACATTTGTGTCACCACAAAATTCATATATTAAAACTCTTATCCCCTGTGTGATGATATTTAAAGATGGGGCCTTGGGAAGGTAATCAGGTCACGAGTGTGGAGCCCTTGTGTTGGGATTAGTGCCTTCATAAAAAGAGAGAAGTTATCTCTCTCTCTCTCTCTCTCTCTCTCTCTCTCTCTCTCTCTCTCTCTCTCTCTCTCTCGTGAGGATACAGCAGGAAGGTGTCTATCTATTAGTACAAACCAGGAAAAAAAGACTTCTCCAGAAATCGAATCATCTAGGACCTTGATCTGGATTTCCCAGCTTCTAGAACTTTGATACAGAAGTTTCTATTATTTAAGCCACACAGTCCATGGTATTTTTTTCATAGCAGCCTGAACTGACTGAGACAGGGCAGGTAGCATCTACTCACCTGTCCCAACATTGGCTTCAGGGGAATGAGAGACTGAGTAAAGTGGGAGAGAGGGTACAAAAATGCAAAAGACACAGTCACTGCATTTATGGGGCATGACTCTCCCTGATCAATACCCAGTAGCCAGTGGAATGCCAGTGTGGCCGTGTGTACACCTTGCTCAGCACGTGGCTCCCACACATCCCAGGCTCACCGCATGCTGCACACTCTACTACACGGCAAGGATGGATGAGAGGAAGCTCCTAAAAAATCCATGAGCAATGAAGAATTTTGGAGGCATATGCATTCTGTAAATGATTTGCAAGGCTTATTTAAATGCATCATAACTGCTACTGAGCCGAATGTCTATTCCCAGTTCTTTTCCTTAAATGTTAAAGACTAAAGACAGCACTTACCATCTGCTGTAGCTTGAGATCTGCTCCTTCCCCCAAGGTCTCCTGACATGGCAGGCCCTGGCTGGCAGCTCCATATGACACAGCCCACCAGCCTACCAGCAACATCTAGAAGCAATCAGAACATCTGTTGGCCTTTTCTCTGCAATACACAGCTGTTGTAAACTTGTAACCCTTGCTCCTCAGGTCACTTCAGGCTTGTGGACAATCAGGAACCTGGGCCCTAGGGTTCAGCTCAGGCCCCACCTAGTCTGGGTCCTTGGACTTCTGGTTATTTATTCAACAAATATCTACTAAGCATCTGCTATGTGCCAGGCTTGGTTATAAATGATACAATGGTAAGCAAAAAAGATGCAGGTTCTGTCCTCATGAAACAAAGTCTAGAAGGGAAAACAAACTTTGAATAAGTTCACTGGCTATTGGGAAGATGCACAGAGTACTTCAGGAACATATAAGAAGTAGATCTAAATGAGTGTGAGGTCTCCTGGAGTAAGTGATATCTGAGCTAAGAGATGAAGCAAGTGTTAGCTGGGTGACGGTGGGGCCTGGTGAAACATTCCAGGCAGAAGGAATAGGGTGAGAACAGGTCCTGAGTCAGAAGAGAGCATGTCTGTTTTGAAGAAAAGAAAGAACTGTAGAACAAGGAAGAGATTGGTATAAAAATAAGGCAAAGATATCAGATCTATAGTACCTGGTACCTCATTTCTTATCCTGAAGGCAGGGAAAAGCCATTTAAAGGTTTAAGCAAAGGAGTGACCTGATTAGATTTGTATATTTAACAGATAATTCTTGTGGCTGTGTGTAGATAGATGGGAGGAAATATGAAAACAGGGAAGAGATGAATTACCGTCTATTGCAGTGGTCCAAGTGAGAGAAAGTTTGGTGGCTAAAACCACTGGAAATGAAGAAGATGGTGTCTAGATAAGTTTTTGGTAAGTGCAACAAAACTTGGTGAGACACTGCTTGAGGCCAGTGAGAGAGAAGGTAGAATGGAGGGTGAGTCCACCTTTTAAGGACAAGGGTGTCATTTGGAGACTGGGGAAAAAATGGAGAGGGAGCAGGTTTGACAAGTTAGGGTGATGAATTCACTTCTAGACATGCCAAATTTGAGATGACTACAAGACACTCAAGAGGATACCTATCCAGAAAGAAAACTCAGCCAGCTTCCTATACTGGTCATTTATTTGTTCTGACTCCCCTTATGTAAAGAAGACATTGCCTGAAAAGAAAAATTCCCCTCCTGGGAGTCTTGCTTGGTTCATGCCACTGCTGTTGTTGACACAAATGTGCGAAGTGATTCATTGCTCATCCAGGGCTGTTTCAGCACTCACTGGGTAGCACCTGGGACAGCTCCCCCCACTGCCCTCTTCTCAAATCGCAGTTTAAATCAGCCCCTGGGCATCCTGCCTTCCATCCTGTCCCTTACGGCCTCACTGACCGCTTCAGACACTCCTTTGTGCATGTCACCCCCCAGCTCTTCTTACCTACAGTTTGGAATCCAAACAACACAATCTGGAATGTAAAGTTCCCACCATCTGATTTCCCACCACAGGACCAGCCTAAGGAGAAGTAGGGGCAGGAAGCCAGTGAGGACCTTTCCAGCAGCCAACAGAGTACAGAGGAGAGAACACGACTCCAAGGAAAGCTGAAAGAGAGAGGCGAAAGAGAACTGAGAAATTAATGACACACCACGGACACTTCCAAAGGCTGAAGCTCACTCAGCAGTCAAGGCTAGAGGGAGCCCCACGGAATATGGGGTGAGAGACCCTGGGAAAACTGGGGGGAAGAGTAGCTTCAGGAGAGGACTCTTGGTGTAGTTTCAGAAACACCAAAGAACAATATACACTTAAAATGCAGCCTGGGTGTAAGAACGCAGCTTGACAGTGCGTAAAAACACTGCAGTAATGGTATTGATTTAAGTCCAAAATTTCTAATTAGAAGATAAAAGAAAAAGCAAGAGCATAAAGTAATTCTTTATGTGCTCACAGAGCATAATGTTCAGAATATACTCTTTTTTGAGAGGGGAGGAAAGGACAGCTTGCAGTACAGAATGCATAGTCTGATCTTGTTTATGTTTGCACAGGAAACTTTTTAAAGTCTGGAAAAATATACTCTAAACTGTTAGCAATAGTCATCTCTGAGAGGTGGGATCATAGTGAGATTTTACTTTCTCACTAGTATTTTCCTTTTTATAATAATTCTGTCTTAGTCTGTTTGGCTGCTATAACAAAAATACCAGAAATTTGGTGGCTTATAACAACAAGCATTTTTATTTCTCACAGTTCTAGAGGCTGGGAAGTCCAAGATCAAGGTGCTGGTAGATTCTTTGCCTGGTGAGGACTCGTTCCCCACAGACAGCACCTTCTAACTGTGTCCTCACATGATGGAAAGAGCAAGTCAACTTCCTTGGGCTTTTTTTCGGAGGGCACTAATCCCATTCATGAGGTCTCCGCCTTCATGACCTAATCACCTCCCAAAGGTCCCACCTCTTAATACTATCACATTGGGGATCGGGTTTCAACATATGAATTTGGGTCTGGGCACAGTGGCTCATACCTGTAATCCTAGAATTGTGGGAGGCCAAGGCGGGAAGATCACTTGAAGCCAGGAGTTGGAGACCAGCCTGAGCAACAGCAAGATTCCATCTCTACAAGAAATAGAAAAATTAGCCAGGTGTGATGGTGTGCACATGTAGTCCCAACTACTTGGGAGGCTGAGGCAGGAGGATCACTTGAGCCCAGGAGTTTGAGGTTGCAGTGAGCTATGATGATGCCACTGCCCTCCAGCCCCAGGTACCAGAGCAAGATCCTGTCTCAAAAAAAGAAATGAACGTATGGGGAGGGGACACAAACATTCAGACCACAGCAGATTCTGTACTGGGTTGATGTTTGGCCAGTATGCAGCATGTCTGACCAGCTGTGTGGATTGTTATATAATAAAATACTTCTGTACTAGCTGGAAAAAGCCACCACTGTCCCAAGTGCCACAAGAACCCTCCCCAATCTACTCATGATCCGGCACGTAAAGGGTGAATGCCAAGGATGGCAGGGAGCTTCCAGATTCCCCACTTTAACCCCAAGACCAGTGTCCATTTTAATTGGCCAGTTCATGGGCTGGGAACTGGGAAAATTGTGAATTTTTAAAATATCTATTGTTCTTCCCAAAAAAAGTAATACTCCTTTTTTTTTTTTTTAAAGCATCGCGCTGGCTCCAATCAATTGCATAATGACTACCCTGCTGGAAGAATTTTAGAACACTGGTTTGCAATTTTCATTGTGGTCATGACTCACATGTCAAATGACATTTACATAAAAGACCATCTCATATAGGCCTACCCAAATTTGAGAAATGATTCTCATTTGCATTTCTCCCAGATGTAAGCTGCCGAATTGGGATTTCTACCCAGGACTCTCAGTCTGATGCTTTGTCACATGCCCAAGTGTGGCTGCTCCTTGCTAAAGGCCTGTGTCAGCTCCCTTACCACTCATTTTACGCTTAGTCTCTGTTCCTTAATATTTCTTATCATTATGTTCTGTCACCCTAACTGCTTTGTAAGCACACCGAAGACATACAATTTGGCAGATTTTTTTGTAGTTTTCATCCTCACTGTACCTGGCCTACTGCCTGGTTGGTGGGAGACTTTCAAGGATATTTATTGCTACTGATACACATTATTTGCAAAGTGATCCTCTTCCCTCATTACTGCCACAACTGTCCCTGCATGGTTAGTCCTGTGGAGGACACAAAGCCTGTTACAGGATGAGAAGCTTAAACAAAACGAGGGTGAGAAATACTCCCCTATCTTGAAGGGCAAACTTCATTTGTCTGTCTGTCCCCATGGGTGTTGCTTTTACAGACCTCTCTCATTCTTACTATCTTTATCTATTCATACTGTTATCTGGTAACAAATATCATTCTCTTTTCTCCTAGAATGTTTATCACAGGACAAAAATTTTCTACCTAGCCCATATGTTTCGTGCCGAACATCAGAAGGCATTATCGCTCTTGTTGGCGTCCCTGTGTCGGGAGGTCAAAGTCAGATGAAGGTCTCCAGTACCCTGATGACTAGCCAGTGTGTGATTAATGAGGGTAATTCACATCAGTGTCATAAACAAATCCCAAAATTCCAGTGGTTTAACACAATGAGAACTTATTTCTAAATCACATAAAGCACAGAGAGGGTGTATCTATCTGGGCAGCGGGCAACTTTCTTCCATGCGGTGATTCAGGGGCCCAGGCCCTTTCCGACTTATGGCTCCACTCCTCCCCTAGGGCTTTGGAATTATCTGCACTCAGCCCATAGGGAAGGAGGGAGAAATGGAGAAGGCACCCACTTCTTTAAAAAAAAAAAATGACCCAGAAGTAACACACATCATTTCCATTCATGTTCCATAGAGAAGGACTAATCACATGACCACACACTGATGCAAGGGGAGCTGGGCAGTGTGGTCCCTGGCTCCGAAGTTGCCTCCCAGCAGCAACTTAGTGCCATAGAAAGGGGACCATGAATTTTGGTGCTTAGCTAGCATCTGCCATACCAAGTGATTTCAAAGGCTTAGATTAGAAGATCATCTAAAGAGACTCTTAAGGAAAACCATCTCCAAATGGAGACAAGAGAAACATTCTCTCCAAGTCTCTTAATAACAATCCTGTTACCTGTCACAGGATGTGGGTTTTGATGCTAATAGAGGAAGGTTTTGAACTGGGAGGGGATGATGCAGTGTGACAAGGATACAACCCATACAAACCTTCAAACGAGGCTTGAACTATTGTATGCTCTGCTTCCATAAAGCTTGTGGGCCTCAGGGAGCCAATAAAGTATCTGACTATTCTTTAAGCCAAATTGGTTTCTTTTCTATATGTCACTCCTGCCCGCCAAAGCTTCTTGGCACCATAATCAGCCTCACTTCCTGTCCTCGAGGCTGAAATCAAACCTGCGAGGGAAACCTGAATAAAGTCACAGAACGCATGTCTAATAAAGCTATTTCTTTTAATACACACACACACACACACACACGTACAAAGTAACTGCTACTGGTCCATAATGAACATTTTTATTTTTAAAGTTCTTTCATAGGGAAGAAATGAAATGCATTCTTTTCCCCAAAATAATAAAGAAAATTGCTACTGGGAAAGGTTTGGCATTTGAAGCCTAGTGGGAGATTTCTCCAGCAGATGGTTTAGTGGCAAAAAGCTTTTAAGAATTTCTGACTGCTAGGGAAAGAGGGAGAGGAAAATGGGGGAGGGAGGAGAGAGAGAGAGAGAAAGATTGACTTGATGTGATAAAGAAAAGAGGTGTCCAAAGAAAGCGATTCTTATTCAAGGTCTGATGACTCAAATAATCTGTAGACTAGATCACAGATTCCGAAATCCGACTGTGCATCAGAATAGCATGGAAAGCTTATTTAAAATACCCATGGGATCAGAATATCTGTGGGTGGTGACTAGACGTGCATATTTTTAAAAGCACCATAGGTGATTCTGTTGAAACCCAGTGGTCTGGCAGTTTGTTTAATTCTGATGGTAGCTATGGAACGAGGCAGTATTATTAGCTTAGCAAATATTTTTCATTCTTGACCACCTGGCTATCATCTGCCATCTGCCCAAATCCACCCACAGCGGGCTCTTCACCAGGTCCCTCATCTTTCCACAAAAAGCATTTGGATGATGTTCTTAAGAACCCCACGGGTGAAGATGCCAATGCATTTGATTATTTCATTTGGAAGCAAAGGAGGCAGCGTTCGCAGCCAATCCTCCCAGCACTGTCTGCAGAGAATGAGAGCTGTGTCACAGCCAATGGCTCTGTCGAATACCATTGGCCACATCCTCTGGGAAGGTAGGGTCGTATCCTGGGAAGAGCACCGGCTGTGGCAGGTTGGCTTTAACTCCCAGCACTGCAACCTGTTAGCTGGGAGCCCAAGACAAGTCCTTCCGACCCAGTTTGTTATTTGTAAAATAGGAATGAATGATACTGACCCCATAGTAATGTAAGTTTCAAATAGGAAAAGTGTGAGAAAAGCATCTGGGACAGAACCTGCCATAGAATAGAACCTCGATAAATGGCACTATCCTCACTGCTTTTCTTTTAACCTCCTTGCCCCTGGAAAGAGGAGAACAAACTAGCAAAGACCAACAGAAGACATTCAGGTTTTCCCAATACTCCATGAGTTTTCTACAGAAGGGTTATTCAGGACAGATTTTGGACACAGGTTTCCTTCCCTCTTATCCTTTAGGTAAGGTGGCTACCCCTGGATAGACTCTTATCTCTAGTCCCAGATGTCACTCCAACCGGAAAGTATCCCCTGGTACCTGAGGCCAATTGTGGGAAACATCGCATGTGGCTTTTGTAGCTGTAACTTGGGTTACAGGAATGATCTCTGTGAGTCCTCCATGGTCAAATACATAATTATATGGGATTCAAATTAATCACAGAGACAGGCATAAAACACCAGACCCTAAATATTATTTACCCAGCATCAAGCAGATGTTTGTTTCCAAAGCTACAATCTCCTCTAATTGGCTGGTGCTGTGCTGCATAAACTCCAATGCAAGCTTATGTTCTATAATGAATGACAAATGCCCGGAAGAATCCTCTGTGAATTGGCAGCCTCCCCTCCAGCATGCAAATTACGTCGAAATTCCATCAGCAGACGCAGATAAGCTCATCTGCATGATTGGTAAACTAGTGGATAAACACACCCATGGACTCATTGTCCAAATTCAATTTGGTTGGTTCATCTCTGTTTTTAGTGATCATTTATTTGTTAATTTATTCACTCAGCCAACATTACGGAGAAGCTACTCTGAAACAGGCACTGTCTTGGGCTTTGGGAATGCAAAGATGAATAAAGATACAGTCTTTTCCTTCAAGAAGTCCACAATGAAGGAAGTGAGGCAAGACCGGTAAAGAAATAAAATGAACAATGTGAACGAGAGCGAAAGCAGAGATGTGGGCCAGCTTCCGTGGTGGTACCCAGGAGGGAGGAATGGCCAACTCCACCTAACGGGGTTGGAGATGACATCACAGAATTTCAAAGTGAAACTTAGAGGAAGATATTAGCTAGACAGACAAAATGCAGAAAGGGAGGCGTCAATAAAGAGCATAGCAAGGACACATGACGAAGCACATCACGTTCTGGGAAGCACGAACAGTTTGATCTTGATGAACCGTAAGGTGCAAGCGTCTGCTCGGTTTGGGCTCCTTTAAAATGCACCCAGGTAGGCATGAAAACTGCACGGCCGCTTTGCAAGGCAACATGGCTATGTCTATTGACATTTGAAATATGCACGGTCTTGTTTGTAGCAGCAAAAGATAGGAAAAAAGTGATCTTCTGTAAGGAGTTAGTCAAATAAACTCTGGTATATAGATGTAAAAAAATACAACACATGGCTCACACCTGTAATCCTAGCTCTCTGGGAGGCCCAGGCGGGCGGATTGTTTGAGCTCAGGAGTTCAAAACCAGCCTGAGCAAGAGCGAGACCCCGTCTCTACTAAAATTAGAAAGAAATTAATTGGGCAACTAAAAATATATAGAAAAAAAAATTAGCTGGGCATAGTGGTGCATGCCTGTAGTCCCAGCTACTCAGGAGGCTGAGGCAGAAGGATTGCTTGAGCCCAGGAGTTTGAGGTTGCTGTGAGCTAAAATGACGCCACGGCACTCTAGCCTGGGCAACACAGTGAGACTCTGTCTAAAAAAAAAAAAAAAAAAAAAACCAGAAAACAACACAAATTAAATACTAGGTACAAAGCATGAGTACGTACTCTCTCTATACCTGTATGAGAAGATTTACGGTTGTAGGAAGACCTCCAGGATGTACTGTCCAGTGGAAAAAAAAATGAGATGAAGAATATATTAATATATATAGTATGCTAACTTCTGTGTAAGAAAGCAGAGGAAATAGGAATATACGTGTTCTTCTTTGCTTTATTTTCATAAAGAAACCCTGGAATGATATACAAGAAACTATTAATAGCACCTACAGGAGAGAGGGAGGGAAAAATAGATGAGGGAAAAGGTCAGGGAAAGACTTTGTAATGTATACCTTGTATATCATTTTTGATTTTTGGATCAGGTAAATACATGGCCTATTCAAAAAGGAGAACTAAATTTTGAAATGTACCTGCCTCATGGCCCAGCAATTTCAGTCTTATTATCAACCACAGGGAATCACTCACACATGTGCATAAGGAAGTGTATATGAGGATATTTATCATAGCATTGTTTATGATAGGGGGAAAACACTGGAAATAACCAGAATGTTCGTTAATAGAATCATGGAATAAATTGCAATATGTTCATACTTTGGAATATTATGCTGCAGTTAAAACAGTAAGGTAGATCTGCATCTACTAACATGGACAAATCTCTAAGATTTATTGTCGCATGAGAAAAAGGTGTAGAAGGGTGATTGCTGGGGGATGGGCAGATGTAGGTCAAAAGGCACAAAGTTTCAGGTAGGAGGAATAAGTTCAGGAGACCTATTGTACAGCATAGTGACTATAATTAATAATAATATATTTGATACATTGCTAAGAGTAGATCTTAAATGTTCTCTCAACAAAAATGCAGTGTATGAGGTGGTGGATATATGAATTAGGTTGATTTAACCATTCCACAATGTATACACATATCAAAACATCACATTGTACACCAGAAATATATACAATTTTTATTTGTTGACTAGATAACAAATAAATGAGAAAAGTGCAGAGAGATATGATACCATTAATGTAACACACACCACTCAACTAACAAATAGCTATATAAGCTGAAAGAATTCACGCACCAAACTGGCAACAGTGCTTACTTCTAGAGATGGTCTAGGGCGATGGTCACCAAACCTCTTTCATATAAAGACAAACAGTAATTATAAATATTTTAGGCTCTGCGGGCCTACAGTCTCTGTCATGACTAATCAGCAATTTCATTTGTGATTGCAGTATAAATGCAGCTGTAGATAATACACAAAGGAATGAACTGTGTTTCAATAAAACTTTCAATAAAACTTTACCAACTGGTAAAGTTGGTAAACTGGATGGCACCTATGGTAGTTTTCCAACTCCTGGTCTAGGTAAGCAGGATGAGAGGTGTTGGTTAAAGACTCTTTAATTTTTTTTTTTACAAGGAGAATGAAAGTATCTCTTACTTGTATAACTAAAATAAATTAGGAACAACCATGTGGGTGTATTAGTCTGCTTAGGCTTCTATCACTAAATACTACAGACTGGAAAGCTGAAAGAACAGACATTTATTTTCCTCACAGTTCTGGAGGCTAGATATCCAAGATCAAGATGCCAGGGTCTGTTTCAAGTGAGGTCTTGCTTCCTGGCTTGCAGATGACTGACTTCTTGGTGTGTCTTCACGTGGCCTGTCCTCTGTGCTAAGAGAGAGAGAAGAGGGAGCTCTTCAGCATCTCTTCTTCTTCTTCTAAGGACACCAGTCCTATTGGATTAGGGCCCCACTCCGATGACCTCATTTAACCTTAATTATCTCTCTAAAGGCCCTATCTAAAGTTGTGGCTGCTAGAACTCCAACATATGAATTTGAAGGGAAAGAATTCAGCCCCCAACACCCCTCATCCCACGTCCCATGGGAGTATAAAGCTCTTCTCCACTTGAGATGGGTTCTTGGTGGGGTGAAGTGGTGGGGAGCAAAGAGGAGTGTAGTCTCCCTCTGGATCCAAACTCCTGCTTTCACCAAATTAAATCATGTTATTCATGTTGCCTGCTACCAATATCTACTGTCTCTCTCCTCCCCACTTCCTGTTGACATGGAAATGAGAACCAGTTCTTGTGTTTTCCAGGCTGAAATCATTCTCAAAAGTCATTTAGGTGAGTATTAGATGTTATTACAAGGACAGAAGGGATAGAAAAGGATTCTATATGGACAGTTTCAAATTGAACACCAGATAGCCTTTTTCTTCGGAGAACAACCTGGCCACATTGGATTCCCAGTATCTATTCTCAACCAGTTAGAGCCCAGAGGGCAGGAGGGGTGGTTAAGTGATAGTTTATACCTCCAACACCATAATAGTGAAAATCCACCCCCAGGAACTAACTGTTCACGGGCCACCTCACCCATGTGGTTCCAAGTGTAGTGCCCTATCATAGGTTTTTCTCTCTTGCCTACTACCCTTCCTTTGTTCCTCCTGACTCTCACCCTCTAGGATTGCCCCTTGAGAGCTCCAAATTCTTCTCTCTCCATTAGATAGAGTTTTTCAGCTCTCCCCAGCTCCTAGTGACAAACTCTGCTTCAAGCTGCTTTTGAGTGGCCAGACCAAATCCCTGAAGGCCCAGCAGAATGAAAGGCCTTCAATTTAACCAGCTCCACGTCTTCAAACTCCAGCAGCAGTTTTAAATAGCATCTGTGTCTTCATTACTCAAACAAATCCTAATAATGTTGATATTAGTGAAGATGAATGTTTAACAGCTTGGGACTGAAATAATGAAGTTGCTAAATAAAGAATTATGTCAGAGTTGCTAAAATGCTTGAGAAGTGTCAGCTGGGGTGGATAGAAGGGCTCACTGTTGATGAGTGGCTTAGTATAAAGTAGAAACATCTGGGAGAGAAAGTGAGGCAATGCAAGCTACAGTCCTAGGCATGCATTTAGCCACAGTCAATGATAGAATTTAGTCCTGAAGCCATTGCTTATTGCTGGGACGAGGGGAAATCTGACCTTGGGGAGAGACACTTAGAGAGTGAAAACTGATAAAGAAAGGACGTGATCAGGTAGCTCCTTCCCCTCACTGGCCACTGAGGCCCAAAGGAAATGAATTTTGACTCATCGCATTCTGTGACTTATAAGCAGGAAAATAAAGTGCCGGGTTTAAAAAGAAAGAAAACGTATAATAACCCCATCAAGTGTGCTGAAATGTGGGCTCCCATCTCAGCCTCCATACTATTAATAGCAGCTCCCATTTATTGATCACCCCCAACTATGTGCCAGGTATTGCTCTAAACTAGAAATAGCCCATAATTCCTTTAACAGAAAAGTGGATAAGCAAAGCGTGGGGCTTCCATACATTGGAGCAGTCCTCAGCAAGACAAGGGATCAACTATTGATACACACAACTTGGATGAATCACATTATGCTGAATGGAAGAAGGCAGCCCCAAAACGCCAAATGATTCCATGTATTTGACATTCTCAGAAAAACAAAATTATGGTGATGGAGAACAGACCAGCGGTTGCCAGAGGTTAGGAGTGGGGAGGGTGTGATGATAAAAGGGTAACTGACGAAACTGTTCTGTATTTCCACGGTAGCAGCAGTTACACAAATCTATACGTATGTTAAAACTCACAGAACCGTACGCTCTCGAAGGTCAATCTTACTGTATGTTAATTTTTTAAATAACTTTAATTAAAAATATTATAAAATAATAATTAATCATTTTAATAGTTCATCAACATAAACATTCAAAAATATACATGCACGGTATGCGTGTGTGATGTGATTCCACCTTACGGTTCTCCAATTCCTGGGCTTCCTCAGAGATGCCCCAGAGGCCCTGCAGACAGGGCTTCCTGCTCCCCTTCTACTATAAAGCTCTACTCTCATCTGTTCTGTATATTTAGATTTAAAGAGGATTTCATTTGAAAAAGTAAAGTTTGAACCGCTGATAGGATAAAACCTAGTAAGAATTAGCATTCGAGAACTTTCTATGTGCCAAGCACTGCATGAAATGCTTTTTTTCTATGCATCATCTCATTCATTCCTTCCTACAACCCCATGAGACAGAAATTCTTATTTTACCCCCGTAATATTCTGAAATAAAAAAAGAAAGGAAAAGGTTTAAAAAACCAAAAAATAAATACATAAATAAATTCTCTTAAAGATGAGGAAAATAAGACTGAGAGAAACTATCTAACTTGCCCACGATCACTTAAACAGAGGGTGGCAGAACAGGGACCAGAACTGCGCTGTGCTTCTCAGACCCACCAGGGCCGGGGCGGGGGGTAATTGGCCCACAGCCCTGAGTCCATCCTCCCCAGCCCCCCATCTCCCCCCACACTTTCCTCCATTGGGAAATTCATTTCCCCCGATGAATTCTTGCACATCTCACTCATCTTGCGTCTGCTTCACCACTGAAGGGGCGTCACCCCTGGATGCCGCTCACCTGGCTTGTGGTACATACTCAACAGTTATTGGATGAACGAGACGAAATAAAGTTTGTACAACCACTAGCTAGGAGGTACTTAACGAAGGCTTGTTCTCTGGCAGCTACGGAGAACAGAGGAGGGAACGGCACGCAGTGTCCCTCCAGGCATCTGGCAGTCCCCGCGTGGGTGTCTGTAGGACCACGCCACCACCAGCCTCTTCCTCCAGACACAGACGGGCCTGGCTGTCTCTTCCCACTCCCACCCGCTTTTCATACAAAGAAGAGTTTTCATGCTGACATCCAAGCTGGCCCCCATATCTCGTGAAAGTCACTTTGGGGGCTGAAAAATCTATCTCTGAAAGAATTACTCTCATAAAGTGCTGTGAATTGGATGCTGACCTGGAGTTGACCAGAGGAATTTTTCAATACCCACTTTTATATATAAAATGTGTAACCTTTCTCTTCTCAGTGAAACTAGGTAGTATTGATAGAGTGGAAATTTCAGCAAAGTGCGTTTGGGTCTTAATAGGACTGAGCCCCTGGTAATCGCGGCTACCAGCAGTTCCATTAAGAGTCCTAACCAAACAGAGAAAATAAAATCAGAATCAATACTTCCACAGGCACACAGTTTAAGAATTTTGTGGTGATTGGAGCAGAACCTCCTTCAGCCACAACCAGCTCCCATCCCTGCCGTGAGCCTATTTTCCTGTCATTTGTCCATCAGGGGACAAAGAAAAAAGAACTGAAGGAGGAGTGAGTGGAAGGCGATTGCGGCAGAGAGACAAGAAATCCATCCCCGGGGAAGGATGACCAGACCTGAGAACCAACCAGAGAAGAAAACACATGCCCCGTGGAATGTCAGGGCACTGGCTCTTTCCAGCCAGTAGTGGGCAAGTTCTTGTCTCCAGAACTTGTGGAAAAATTAGAAAATGTCAGATCTAGAAGGGTCCAGAAGATTCTTGTTTTGTAAATAAAACTGAGGCTTAGGGAAACCAAGTGACTGGCTGGAGATCATGAAGAAACAGACCAGGAAGGGACTAGAATCCAGGGCCCATCAGTTACACCCCTACACAGCGGCCTCTTTCCCAAGCTGATTGATCTCACTGCTTGGAAGTTTCCCCCTTCCCTCCTCCTTTAGTTATCTAGACCGTGGTCCCCAACCCTCTGGGCGGCAGACCCCTACCGGTACCAGTCTGTGGCCTGCCAGGGACCGGGCTGGAGAGCTCCACTGTGGCTGTTCCCCTCCCCATCCAAGACCATGGAAAAATTGTCTTCCGTGAAACTTAGGAACCAGAGGGCCACACGGCAGGAGGTGAGTGGCAGGTGGGCGAGCACGTGAAGTTTCATCTGTATTTACAGCCGTCCGCCAGGCTCGCATCACCGCCTGAGCTCCACCTACCCACCCGTACCCCGCCACTCACTCCATGTGTGGAAAAATTGTCTTCCATGAAACCTGTCTCTGGTGCCAAAAAGGTTGGAGACCACTGATCTAAAGGACTCTACTTCCAATTTTCTTTAAATCTTCCAAGACTCAGGCACCCAACAGTTTATCCAGTTTTACTTCCACTGTGAGGTGGCACTCATGGCTTGGAGTATAAATCATCACAGGACTCAGAGAATTCCGTGGGCAATGCCTGACAGGCAGACCTGGACTCACAGTGCAGCAGAAAGATGGAGGTGGCCCTTGGTTCTTAAGGGACCCTGCTCCAGAGGTTGACCCAAGAAGTTGGCCCAGGTTCAGTCAGAGCTTCCACATTGTACCCTGAGTCACCCTCTCCACTGCTCCCATTGTCCCCTCTTCAGGATTGAAGCACGACCAAAAATCCCGACGCACTGAGATCCCTTCCCTCCTGTCCTGCTCAGAGTATGCACGGTCTTGTGTAGAGGCAGGGAGCCTGATGAGTGAATATTTTGCTAATCAAAAGAAGCCAACTTTTCAGACATTATCTTCTCTCACCCATGAGATCCTTCTCCACGATCCCATCTCTGGAGTTTTGGGGGTATCTAGCATCCAGGGCACAGCTGGCAATTTGGAATAGATGGAAAACAAGGGAATATGTAAACAATTATCACAAAGAAAAGCACTGTCTGTTCCACTTGGCTGCATATGTCCAGCAAATGAAAGCACACAATAGTTTACCCATGAATTTCTAGTAACACAACATTTTTTAAAAGGCTACTTTGAAACCCAGATGGCTCTCAAATAGCTGAGCTAAAGCCTTGTGTCTAGCCTTTTGCAGTAGCTGCTTGGAGTAAAGCAAAATGCTTAACTAAAGACAGAGAAGGAAAGACACAAAAAACAAAAACATTCATTTCTTTGAGTAACAACTCGTGCAACCTTCTATAAATCCTAAAGCTCTTCTCATGAGACAGAAATTACACAAATCACATGTTGACCCAAAGCCCAGGGGTGCACTGCTTGGGGCCTGTGGCTTTTGAGGAATCCCTGCAGCTGTCTAGTGTGAGGAGGTCCCTACACAACCTTTGTACCCTTAGATGTCAGCAGGGACGGCTGGCTCCTCTCTAGAGAAAGAAGGGAGGGAGGGCCTCTCAGCGGCTCCCCTTCCCTTCCCCTTGCACCACCACTACCAACAACTCTAAGCTTCCAGGTGATTAGGGAAAAGGTCAAAAAGACAGAGATTTTCCTTCCCTGTTCATACAAACAGGACAGTATAGAATCGCTCTGAAGGTCTCCAGGCTGACTTCTCCCTTCTCATAGCCCCATCAACGCCACATTCCACTCATCTATTCTACAAATATCTATTGATTAAGCACATTCTAAGTGCCAGGCACTATGCTAGAATCTAGGGACCCAATGCAATAAAAAAAAAATACAGATACTATTCCACCTGTTATGGAACTTAATGGAGAGAAAAATAAAGACTTTTTGATGAGGAAGAGCCCCATTAAGCTGTGAATTGGGATCCATTTTACTAGTCTCACCATTGCTGGTAAAACAACTCATAGGCACAGAGTTATCCACTACCTTGCACATAGGACCTTACACGTAAGACCACTACTTTTGGACCTTGTGGACATGTTTTATTCTCACTCCCCTGGAAGGTAGCTGTGGGATAAGAACCTCTCCCTTCATGGAAGTCCAGCTCCTGTATACAGGCAGTGCCAGCATTTCATGAGGAAAGAACACCCTTCCTCAATGCCCACTATGTACCAGGCCCAGAAATGGGTGCACACACATATTTCCTTATCAAACCCTCACAATAGCACTGTGAGGAAGGTACCAAACACCCTTCGACAAAGTTGCAAGACACAAATTCAGCACACAAAAGTCAGTTGCATTTCTATATTCTAACAATGAACAATCTGAAAAGTAAGAAAACAATAGCCTTAGAAAGAATGAAACACTTAGGAATAAATTCAATCAAGGAACCAAAAAACTTGAACACTGAAAATTACAAAACACTCCTGAAAGAAATTAAAGAAGACATAAATAAATGAAAAGACATCCCATGTTCACGTACTAGAAATCGTCAAGACATTGGATTTGGCGATGATTTCTTAGATATCACACCAAGAGTATAGGAAACAAAGAACAGATAAATTGGACTATCTCAAAATTTAAGACTTTTGTACACAAAAAAAATGCTATTACGAGAGTGAAAAGACAACCCACAGAGTGGGAGAAAATATTTGCAAATTATATATCTGATAAGAGATTAATACTCAGAATATATAAAGAATTCCTACAATTCAACAGTAGCAACAATAACCAAAAAAACCCAACTCAAAAATGGGCAAAGGACTTAAACAGACATTTCTCCAAAAACAATACACAGATGGCCAATAAGCTCTAGAAAAGATGATCAACATCACTAATCATCAGGAAAGTACAAACAAAACCACGATGAGCTACCACCGCACACCCATTAGGGTGGCTATTAATTAAATAAATAAATATACACAGAGAGAAAATAACTAATGTTGGTGAAGATGTAGAGAAATTGGAACCCTTGCTGGCGGGAATGTAAAATGGTGCAACGTTGTGGAAAACAGGATACAGTTTCTCAAAAACTTTAACATAGAATTACCACATTCAGCGATTCCACTCTTGACCCAGCAATTCTACTGCTAGGTATATACCCAAAAGAATTGAAAGCAAAAATTTAAACATATATGTATATACCAGTGTCCACAGAAGGATTATTCACAATAGCAAAAAGGTGGAAACAACCGAAACGTCCATAAGCAGATGAATGGATAAACAAAATGTGGTATGTACTAATACATACAATGGAATATCATTCAGCCTTAACAAAGGATTAAATTCTGATGCATACTACAACACAGATGAACCTTCAAGACATTATGCTAAAGAGAAATAAGCCAGAAACAAAAGGACAAATATTGTATGATTCCACATATTTGAGATACCTAAAATAGGCAAATTCATGCAGACAGAAAGTAGAATAGAGGTTACCAAGGGCAGGACGTGGGGGTGGGGGGGAGGAAATGAGAAGTTACCATTTGATGGTCTCAGAGTTTGTCTGGGATGATGAAATAGTTCTGGAAATGCATATTGTTGAGATCACACAACATCGTGAATATACTTAATGCCACTGAATTGTATACTTAAAAGGGGTTAACAAGTGTTCATCAATACATGAGTGGATTAATAAAATGTGGTATATGTATACCGTGGAGTACTATTCAGCTTTAAGAAACAATAGTGATATAGCACTTCTTGTATACTCCTGGATAGAGCTGGAACACATTCTACTAAGTGAGGTATCCCAAGAATGGAAAGACAAGCACCACATGTACTCACCATCAAATTGGTATTAACTGATCCACACAGCAGTGCACATATAAGAATAACATCTAGTGGATGTTGTGCAGGGGGGAGGGGGGAGGGGGAGGAGGGGACGGGTATATGCATACACAAAGAGTGCAATGCGCACCACCCGAAGGATGGACATATTTGAAACTTGGACTTGTGGGGGGGGGGGCAAGGGCAACATACGTAACCTAAACATCTGTACCCCCATAATATGCTGAAATAAAAAAAAATTAAAAATAAAAAAGGGGTTAAAATGATAAATTTCATATTATATGTATTTTATCATAATAAAAAAATATGAAGCCAGACATTTTCTAAGATATAAATGGCACAGATTTTTATATTTTTCTCCCTGATTAATGGGCTATTCATACTTTCTACTTCTTCTTGATCAATTATGATAATTTATACTTTCTCAGGAAATCATCTATTCCATTGATATTTTCAAATTTGTTACCATGTAATAGAATTTTATACTTCCCTTTAATATCTATTGTTAAATCTTTTTTCTAATTCCTCATTTTATGTGTTTACGTTTTCTCCTAATTCTTGATTTGAGTTGCTAAGAGCTTGTCTATTATTAATATATTGCTTTTCTTTTATTATTTTTAAGCTCTGCTATGATCTTTATTTGCTTTACATTAAGTATATTCATCGTTCTAATTATTGAATTAAGTTTTGCATGAAGTTTATTTCTTGTTTAAAAATAAAAGTATTTAAAGTTCTACATTTTCTCCGAGTATAATTTTGGTCATATCCTATAACTTTTGATAACTAGTATCCTCAATGTCATTATTGTCTAATTAAACTCTAATTATACTTCTTCATTTATCCTTGACCTAAGAACTGTATAGTTGAATGTTTTGCAATTGTTCTGTTTTTCATTTTCAAGTGACTGGAGTTTTTTTCAGCTTTTGTTTATTAGTAGCATTGTAGTTAAAGAATGTGACCTGTGCAATTTTGACGAAGGGGAAAGAGAAGAGTTTAGATTTCCTGGAGAATTCCAGAGACCCAGCAGCCTGAGGGAGGACGCTAAAGCTGTATGACACCGCAGCACGGGTTTAATCTCTGTTCACAAATTTCTTTGCCATGCTGGAGCGGCAGCCCAGAGTTGGCTGCAGAGTGCCCCCATGCGTCGCTTGGCAGGGACATCTGTGCCAAGTGCAATCTGTGAGCAGGCACCACGCTGGCCCACGACACTTGATGGGCTCCTTCTTGCAGGATCCATCCATTTCCCTCTGGCTGCCTGCAGCCCATCCTTGCTTCAGTCGGCAGCCCTCAGAACGAAAGACTGGCACTGGATTCTGGTGAAGTCTTTCCTACTCACCTCCCAGGCAAGCTGATTTTAAGTGTAAAAGGGGTCATGAATCTAATCAGTCCTTCTTTGGATCCATATTTAACAGAAAGGCTATAGCTTCTGGCATATATGGCTATAGGAATTCCCAGTGTCTGATGCAGGTTTCTCATTCCTTTTATAACCTTGACCATTCCCATGAGATTCTCCAATGGTAGGAACTAGATCCAGGTGCTAAAGTCACTACCTTGCTTAGAAGTCCTCCTTGCCTTTTTACATTTTCTTTTCTTTTTGTTCTTTTTTTTTTTTCTGCTACTCAGAGCCATAGTCTATTGGCAAAGTACTCATTAGAGGATAGGTTAATATTTCCTCTTCAGACACATACTCATAATCTAAGGATGTGAAACTAAACGCATTAAAAACAACACCATTACAGAATGTGCTCTAAGAGCCTGGTTTTAGCTGAGCTTCAGGACCACACTCGACTCGTACAAGAACAGCAGATGTCCCTGAGTCACCAGAGCTCCCTGTCAGTAATATTTTAGGTCTGAAAATAAATCCAGCATTAGGCAGCTGACCACATATGTGCCTCTGAAACTATGGCAACAGAAAGTCCTTTTACCTCTGTGTCCCAATTAAAAGTGTTCTGTTGGCTGTAATTGGGATGTTTGGTCTCCAAAACTAATAGATCAAAGCAATCACATAAGCCTCAAATGTCACCATGATACAAGTTGATATTTCCCATGCAAGTAGCTAATGAGTGGTCAGACCAAAGAGCATGCAAGATTGAGGTTATGGAGAACAACTGGACTAATCCACTTTGGGATCTTATTCTCTGGGTTCTGCTCCACCTGAGGTTTGAAAACTGATTGAATGTTGGGAAGGGGAGAAGAAAGGACGATGGAAATTTCAGGTTGGGCATCCAGGAGAAGAAAGGAGCTTTTAATAGAAATGGGAAGAAAATACAAGGAGTAAGTTTCATGGAAAGAATAAGAGATGGTGAGAAATAAATGCATTCCAGTCTACTCTCCCAGGGTAGCCACGTGTCTGGCCTTGAACCAGGGCACATAATGTTTGAGTTTTCTGCCTGTATAACAACAAAAAAAAATATTAACTAGTAATATAAATGTCTTCTTTTGATCATTATACTTTCAGATTTGTTTCATTGTTATTTCTGATTGATTTTTAATCAGCAATAGCATGGAACAACTCTGCTTTTAATTTCTCCTCTATTAAGTATGAAATGATCTATAGACAAACACTTAAAAAGATGCAATTGAAAGGGATCCTGTGATACTTTTGTAATACAAAAAGTCATCTGGTAATGCAAATAATCTCACCCTCTAATAATCTGTTTGCTAACATAAGTAGTACTGTTTAATAATGTAAAGGGCTATTTTTTAGGAAAATAAAAATATCTCGGAGGAATATATTTGATTGCAAACAATAGAAAGCTCAACTTATAGTGGCTTAATCAAATCAGAAAGTAGACGGTCGCCAATATTAGTTCAGCAGCTCAAACATGTCAAGGTCAAAGCCTACGCAATTCTCCTGGCTTAATGGTGACTGAAAGACTATTCTGCTTCTAACGTGGCACCCAAATTCTAAGCAAAAAAGGAGGGTGAAGGGGGAAATGGCTCGTTAGCTGGGTCTTCCCTGCTGTAAGGGAACCTTCTGTAATGTGATTCCCCGTGCGTCTCATTGGCCAGAACCACATCACATGATCATCCCATCTGCAAAAACCACCTGGGAAATGTAGTGGCTTAGTGGACACATCACCGTCTTGTTCCTGGAGTTCTGTTAATAATGAGGAAGGGAAAATGGATATTGGGTAAGTAGCTATCCTCTCCCCTCTCTGTCCAACCCACCAAGAAGTTCTGGCGTTTTTGTGGCAGCCATCAGGCAGCCTTGAATCTAGGGTTTCAAGAGGCAAGTCATGCATGATCTATCATTAGAACAAAGGAATTCAAGTCAAAAGACCTGGGATCAGGTTCTGGCTCTGCTACTAGCTCTGCATCCTTGGGCACCTGAGTCATTTACTTCCATTTCTTTTTTTTTTTCCTAAAGCCAGTCAAATTTAGCAGTGGGGGGTTGAATACCAACTTTAGTAACACTAATGTTAATAAGTTCTGATAACCCACTACCATCAGACCAGCCATACTTCCATTTCTAATCTGCAAAATGAGAGAGGTTGCAATCATTGTAAAGATCCTGAAATCCTCTCCTTCCATTCTAAAGCCTTACCTGGTAGATAGCCAAATTATATTATGCTCCTCTCCTGCCCCCGTGCCCCACCCTTTGTTCCTGGTAGACAGCATGGCTGTCACGGTCTGCCCAGGACTAAGAGCAACATCGCTTCAGGAATCCTGTTACCTTGGAGAAATAGAAAGAGATCCTTCTGTACCCTAAAAGGAGAAGGTTAGAGGGCAATGGTGGTTCTAAGGTAATGTATATGATCCACTTCGGCAAGGATCCTGGGCTGTGCATGACCAGCACACCTGTGTCCAAGGCAAGAGGTCACCCATGGAAGTCAAAGGAGAGATGATCTGTCAAAGGTGAGACGTCCAACAGATGTCTCCAGACAGCAGCAACACCTCCCACCCCCATTGCACACAAACTGCCAGAAAAACTGCTGGAAGGGAGGTGGGAAAGGGAGGAAGTAAGGAGAAAGGAGGGGTAAGAAAAGCTTAGGGTAACATGGGTAGTCTTGCTAAGACCTACAACACTGTGAGGTCCATGGTGTTTTCTTTGATAGATTTACACCACAAAAGAAGAAAAATTCACTTTCATCCTCCTCCCTCCATCCAGAAACCTCATTCCTACTTAGCTAAACCCACTATCCAGCTAGCAGGGAAAAGGAGGAGTATTCTATTTGTTACATGCAAGAGGGACCAATTGCACTTTGCGTCAGGGACCTGTTTTACCAGTTACAGAATTGTGAGTGAACGCTGTTTCATCCAAAGAAATTTCACCTTCTATGTCTCTCTTTCAGCTCTGCCTATCCACCTTCTCACTGCATCAAATTTACTGGTGAATAGAGACTTTCAGTAGCTGCCTCTGGTTAGTTGATAAATTGGGCTTTGAAATGCACCTATGACTTTATATCACCCACTAAATTCTTTAGATATTTAATAATAGAAAAACCCAGCCTCTGTTGGAAGTAATTCGCAAAGAAGCACAGCAAATACAAGAATAAAAAGTGGCCCTTTCCCGTGTAAATTGCACAGGCTAAACCAGATCCACCAAAGTGTCTGAGATCGCTGAGGTTTCTGAAAGGAGAGAGATCTCACACATCTGTAGGGGGCTCATTAGAAAAGGAAACTTTTACTCCTGGATAGAGTTGGAACGCATTCTACTAAGTGAGGTATCCCAAGAATGGAAAGATAAGCACCACATGTATTCACCATCAAATTGGTATTAACCGGTCAGCACGTAAGTGCACATACAAGAATAACATCTATTGGATGCTGGGCAGGGGGGAGGGGGGGGAAGGAGGGAACGGGACGGGTCTATGCATACACAAAGAGTGCAATGCGCACCACCCGAAGGATGGACATATTTGAAACTCGGACTTGGGGGGGGCAAGGGCAAC
>CAUYSK010039984.1:0-22074 GCA_963575035.1 Avahi laniger | reverse complement strand
ATCCCTTCCTCCCCGCTCCCATCTGCCCAATACCCAATGAATGTTACTACCAAATGTGCACATAAGTGTTGATCAGTTAATATCAATTTGATGGTGAGTACATGTGGTGCTTGTTTTTCCATTTTTGTGATACTTCACTTAATAGAATGGGCTCCTGCTCTATCCAGGATAATACAAGAGATGCTAGATCATCATCTTTTTTTGAGGCTGAGTAGAACCCCATGGTATACATATAACACATTTAATTAATCCACTCATGTATTGATAGGCATTCAGGTTGTTTCCACATCTTTGCAATTGTGAATTGTGCTGCAATAAATATTCAAGTCCAGATGTCTTTTTTATAGAATGTCTTTTTTTCCTTTTGCAAAACTTCTTGAACCACCACCGCACTGTATGTTCGTTAGCAGTTCCTGGGTCAAATGCATTGTTGACGTTGAGAGTTGTCTCTGTTGCTTTATGACCCATTTTGAACTTGAATAAGAAAATCACTCAAATTTGCTTTTTGTCTAACATCATTACCATGATCTAATATAAATATAAAATAAACAAGTTATAACTCATTAGCAAAAAAATAAAGCAAAAAATGCACATTAAAATGATTTATTACATAACTGCATTTATTTAAGAATGAATTCCAATAGCAAATGGTAAATGTCAACAATATAAAACCGCAATTACTTTTGCACCAACCTAAATAAAAAGATCATTATGTTCAATCTTTACATGCTGATCAGTCAATCTTGGAAAGCATATATTTATATTTCTTTCATGTGACTTTTTTTGTTTCATATATGGTTTAAGTGCATTTTAGCTATTAAATTTTATATGCTGTATACTATCAAACTTTGTTTTTATTTTAGGAATATCTATTATGATTCCATTTTTTATTTGATCAACAGAAAACTAAGTGAACAGCAAATACATTCCATTTCTTGGCAATCCCAGATATAATTACTTTTCATTTTGTTCATTAGTGAATGCCTTAAATATGCCTTATCTGTACTCTACAAAAATACTATCTCATTTGCTATCCATTGAATTTTAAATAAATGAAGACAATTTCACCCATTATATCAATAAAATATAATAATATTTTTGAAATATTTCTGAATAGTTGATTGTATAAATTGGGCAATTGCCAGCTGCAATCAGAAGTAAACCTTTAAATTTAAATGGCTAAATACAAAAGAAGTTAATTTTTACTCATGGAGTGGTCTGATGCAAGTTTTTCTTATGTGTAGGCAGCTTTCTTCCATGTGGTGACTGAGGGATCTAGGCTTCTATTATCTTGTGGATCCATAATCCCATAGGTCGTGAGAGTCCTCCGCATCCAGCCTGCCATGGTTAAATACCCAGTAAAGTCTTTTAACTGATTGAATTGCCTCTAGGAGAATATCAGACTAGGTATATGGCCTGCAGTCTTGAAGAGTATCACTTAAATTGGAAAAGAAGTAAGAGGGAGGGTGGGTGGTGGTAGTGGTAGTGTTGAGAAAGAAAAAAGGGAAAAGAAAGCAATGAGACCATATCTTGAAATGAACTGTGGGCATTACATCAAAGAAACCTATCAGTTTTTGGATGAAATCACACTGTTAAAGAATTCATGAACCTAGACCAAAGGTCTCAAGATTTGAAACAAGTCTTGAGACTCCATTCTTTTCATGTGGAGGTGAGTGAGAAATCTTTGTAGCCCCCGTGAGGCTTAGTCTAATGACCACTTCAGTTGCACCCAAAGAGGATTGAAAAAGCTCTTAAAGGTTGGAGGCAGGGAGATCTTTCCAAGGTGTGAAATTAGGGTCTAATCAAGGAATATCCTATACCCATGACTAAAAGATTTCATAATGACTGCCTAGTGGGATTTCAGAATTGCCGTGGGCCAGTGAGTTCGATGTGTCTCTCAAGCATGCTATTTTTCAATAGGACTTTTACTGTGGCTACTGTTCTATCACTGTGCATTGAAGGAGTGTGGGGCAGATGTATTCACGTTTGACAGTGATTTAGAGATAATCCAGCACCCCTCACAGATAAAGGGCTTTGATGAGGATGCCAAGCAGATGGGCTTTCGGCTTTTTCTCTTGAGGAGGGCTCAAATGGAACCCATGTGTGGAAGGAAGGTATCAAAGGGAGAAGGGAGAATGTTTGGAGCTCAGAAGGGCAGACTGTGATAAACATATTGATACTCACCTGTTTGCTTGCCTGTGTTTTCCAAGCTGAGTTCCTGATAGTGTGAAACAGTCCCTTGCCAACTCTGGTGGGGCATGGAGTGTGGAAGGTAAGGCATGGAGAAAAAAATAGAAAAGTTAAAAAGTTTAAGAGAAGTTTTGATTATTTAAAAATTTACCTAAGAATGACACAGAAGCCATCATCCACATAGATAAAAATAGTAATAGCTGATATCTATTAAGCATTTACCTATGTCAGCTACTGTATCAACTCATTTTTTGATCCAGTTCTTGCAATAGCCCTATGATGGTACTATTATTATTATTATTCCTATTTTGTAAGTGAGGAAACTGACAAGGAGCGAAGTTAAACAGCTTCCAAATGGCTCACAGCTAGTAAGTGGCAAAGTTGTTTTGAGTGACCTTAAGCAGATTTATAAACAGTGGAGAAGGAAAAATCAGAAAAGGTTCAAGGACTAAGGTTAGAATGTGAGGAATCCTCTGTCTTTATAATAATTGATATGTTTGACAGAAAGAATAAGCAAAGGGCAGGAAGCACCGGAGACTTATTATTTCCAACTCTGCTTTGTGAATTTGTTTAACTAGGTGGCAGTTGATTGAAGGAAAAATTTTATGATAAAATTTTACTTAGAGGTATTTCTTTCTCTTTTCTTTCACTCTTTTTGTATTTCAATCATGAACCTGTCTGAAATATGTTTAGCTGAAATACAGGATAGGTACTTTATAAATCAAATTTCAAATTCCAAATACTAGTTTAACACTATATAAAATTAGGATTGAAAATTGTACTAAAAATCATTGCATAAATGATATATTATTCTTTGAAACATTTTTTAAGGAACAAAGAAACAAAATATAGTAGTTTACATTGAACTGTTGGTGTTTGGTAATTTTTTTCTCTAAATTGAGTTTAATGTATTCTTCTTGAATTGATTTGCTCTTAGTGCTACCAAACTATAGATGTCATCAAAAATAATGAGCTGTTATTGTTGCTATATTTTGTTATAAGAACCACCAAATTTGAGTGTATCATGGATGATATTTTCCTTTTCACTAGGCACTGTTAATTGGATGTCAGAACCTTATTTTATTTTTTATTACATAGTAATTACCCCTTAAGTTACTGTTCTGAATTGTTTCCTGCATTTTTGTAATTTTAAATTCTAATATTTGTATTGCCAGGAATTCAAAAGGTGAAAAAGGAAAAGTAAATAAACTATAATAACTGTATGGTCATGTTATGCTTTTGTCTGATCCTTTTAATTTTTAAAGATATATATAATTTATGTTGCTGTGATAATATTGCCAGTTTTCTACTAATTTTCTCAGTGAAAGAGGACTCATGAAAGTAAAAATGAACCTATGTGATGGCTTAAGATAAACATTTGAGTATGAAGTAGTCCTTCCTTAAATCATCCTAAACTTAATAAGAAGAGACTCCCCAAATACTACCGGGCACAGATTCTCTTGTGATGGATGAAAACATTTCCATCCTTTTAGCTATCATAAGAAATGCTCACTATAAGATTCAAGTTCGGAATTTACAGTGCCGATTAAGAATAACACCTATTTTAGTTCAAACAAATACTTCCTGTTTCAGAAATGACTTAATTGATGTGACATAATAGATACACCATGCCCAGTGGAGCAATCTCATCTTAGCATGTTTTTATCCTACAGTTCTCATTACTGTTGCACAAGGGTTGACTTGTGTAATATTAATAATGTTTTCAAAACCCAAGCAACGATATAATGAACTCAGAGAAAGCTGCACTGGCATATAAAGTGCTGAACAAGCACACTCCACTTAACATGGAAATCTTTTGTGATTCACATCGGTACTTCAAAAGCAAATTATACGTGTCATTATTTTGCATTTTATTCCTTAGGATAAATCTAACAATGTTAAAGAAATATCCAAGGAATGCCCTGAAATTCTCAAAAATAAATAAAATATTGTCTTGCTTTTCTGTATATAAATTTTGTTGCACCTATCTGGAGAAGTTGTGGCTCTAATGAGTGAAGGACCTTTTTTTTTTTTTTTGTTTTTTTGAGACAGAATCTCACTGTGTTGCCCAGGCTAGAGTGCCGTGGCATCATCCTCGCTCACAGTAACCTCAAACTCCTGGGCTCAAGTGATCCTTCTGCCTCAGCCTCCCAAGTAGCTGGGACTACAGGCATGCGCCACCATGCTTGGCTAATTTTTTCTATATATTTTTAGTTGTCCAATTAACTTCTTTCTATTTTTAGTAGAGACGGGGTCTCGCTCTTGCTCAGACTGGTTTCAAACTCCTGAGCTCAAACAATCCTCCCGCCTCGGCCTCCCAGAGAGTGAAGGACTTTTTAAAAAAGAATTTCAGAACTGCATTTTGGACCTGAAATTACAGCTTGGTATTAGGTGAATGGTAACCCTCATAAAAACACGTGAGTTTAAACATTATCCATATGACTCTGTTCAGGTAACTTAAAATGTTAAGAAATACATTTTCATGTTTCCTATAGCCTTTAAAGAGTCATTATATAAAATGACTATTAAAGAGAAAAGATCTTGATTAGTTTTTACTTTTTTAAACTGTAAAGCTAATTAAAAATACTAGTGTTTTTAAAAATATCTTATTATTGGATATGTAATCATTTTTAAGTTTTATATTTTAACCAATTGAACAGGAAATAATATTGGTAAACTTGAACAAAATATCATGATGTGTTTAATTTATCTAATCAAAATTAATGAAAAAATTATGATTCCATCTAGGTAAATATCCCAGGTAGACTGTAAACTTAAGCTGTGAATAGATTTAAAAAATTATTTAAAGAAGTTTGGGTGTGGTGGCTTATGCCTGTTATCCCAGCACTTTGGCAGGCCAAAGCAGGAGAATCAGTTGAGGCCAGGAGTTTAAGATCAACCTGGACAATGCAGCAAGACCCATCTCTAAAAAAAAAAAAAATTAGCCAGGTGTGGTGGTGCATGCCTGCAGTCCGATCTGCTCGGGAGGCTGAGGTGGGACGATTGCTTGAGCCAAGGAGTTGGAGCTGCTACTGTACTCCAGCCTGAGTGACAGAATGAGACCCTGTCTCTAAACACACACACACACACACACACACACGCGCGTGCACACACACACACACTTAAAGAAAAAACTAAAGGAAATGAAATGTTACAATAAAGACGGTTTGGGACTATTAACTGCTTGAGTAGTCAGTTCCGGAAATAACAAAGCAGACAAAAAGATTCACTCATAGTGTCTAGAATATTGAAAAGATACTTGATGACACGGAAAAGAATACTTGAACTTCTGAGAAGGTATCTGATTATTAATTTTATATACATATTTTAAAATATGTATATCTTGACCACACAAACATATGTATTTAAAACAATTCCATAATCTTTTTAATGTCTGCACTCATTTTGTGAGAATAAGCTCTAATTGTGGCTCCACGGACAGGGATTGGCTCTCCCAGAGGGTCAGGTTTCCAAGGCACTAAGCTTATGATCAATGCTTCAGCAAACTCTATTAAGGGAATGATTACTAAGAATGCTGGCTGAAATGAGCATTTTGGTGAAATTTATTACAGATAACATTGTATTTCTGGTGGCATTACAAGGGATGAAAGCTCCATTAACCTGTTAAGCACAGAGGGTATAAAAATGCTAATAGGTAGAAAATCATGGAGACTAGGAGGAAAGATTTTGCTGCAGTGTTGTGTTCCAAATGGATGACAAGGAGAGATTCAGATAGCTGTTCTTACATGGAGCTAGGTCTTAATCTCTTTGTCAGAGAAGGGGAGGGACTTTTCAAAAATGAACACCTGCTCGATCTCCTCCCTACTTAGGAAGTCCTCTGGCAGCAGCACAAGCCCTGCGACTCCAGTGTGGGCATGTAGATGCAGACCTTGGCTACACTTTCCAGCACATATTGCTCTCTGCAGAAGTCTATGCAGTCATATGGCTGTCCCTGGGAGGTCATCTGTGGCCATTCTGCAGCATGTCAGTACTCACAGGGTGCCTCAGATGTTATCCTAGAGAACTGGCTGTTTTCATTTCCATTCATGCACTTTTGGAGGTAAATGTGGAGAGCTATCTGATAGGGACAAGAGCTACCCCTAAGCACATGTGCAGCAGAAGTCAGTCTGATGATTACTTATATTGAGCGTTTTTTCATGTATTTGTTGGCTATTTGTCTTCTTTGAGAAATGTCTATTCAGATCTTTTGCTCTCTTTATAATGGAATTATTTGCATTTTTGCTGTTGAGTTGTTTGAGTTCCTTGTAGATTCTGGATATTAGTCCCTTGTTGGATGAATAGTTTATAAATATTTTCTCTCATTCTACAAGTTGTCTTTTTACTCTGTTGATTGTGAAGAAATGTTTCAAACTATAAATTAGCAGTTAATTTACAGAATGCTAGGTTTTGTCAGGGACAATACAAAGATCAGTGTTTTCGATGACCTCAAGTTCTTACCAAATAGAAGAGTTATTAATAAAATATTTGAATAAATGTAATCTAAGGCAAAATCTAATTATTGCCATAACTCAATGGCTGCCTTAAATAGGTCTAGTACCAAGTAGTTTGGTAAATATCACCAAGGATGCTTTTTAAATAATTATAATAGTTACCATGCTTCTTATGTGGCAGCCGTTATCCTAAGCGTTCTTTTAAAATTAGCTCACCTACGTCTCACAACTTTAGGAGATAGTTCTGTTTTCCTATCTCTATTTTACAAAGAGGTTAAATTAAATAACTTTATAAGTTCTCACCACTAGCTAGAGACAGAGTGGATGTATGAGCCATGCACCCCAAAAATGCTATGAACAAAGAAATAGAAATAGAAAAAATAATTGCAACATGTCTTAGTCTGTTTGTGTTGCTATAAAGGAATACCTGAGGCTGAGTAATTGATAAAGAAAAGAGATTTATTTGACTCATGGTTTTGTAGGCTGTACAAGAAGGACGGTGCCATCATCTGCTCAGCTTCTGGTGAGAGCTTCAGGCTGCTTCCGCTCATGGTGGAAGGTGAATGGGAGCCAGGTCTGTGCAGAAATCACATGGCAAGAGAGGAGGAAAGAGAAAGGGCAGGAAGGCGCCAGACTCTTCTAAACAACCAGTTCTCTCAGGAACTCACTCTTTACCACAAGGACAGCACCAAGCCACTCATGGGGGATCTGTCCCCATAACCCAAACACCCCACCTCCAACACTGGGGATCAAATTGCAACATGAGATTTGGGTACAAACATTGAAGGAATAGCAGAGCACTTGCCTGAAAGGACCTAGTAATTGTGGTTTTCAAAGCATCTGAATATTTGATTGAATTGAACTTTTCTTCTGTTTCCCAAATTAAAATTATAATCATGATATTAATCAAAGGACCCCTACAAAACACTTCCGTTGAGGTCAGTTTGATCCTTCTAGTAGGATTCAGTTTATTAGGGCCACCCAAGACCTATTTTTCCATGCGGAAGGGCTATTCTTCTGCATAAATAAAATAATAGTAGCCTATTTCATGATATTTGAAGGAAATAAAATATTTACTCCATTTCTCTCCCTACCTTTTCCTGCTCCCTCCATTTTTCTCCTTTTAGTACTAGATTTTTTTTTCTAGAATTGCTACTCTAGATTAGTATATTCTCTTAAAGTCCCTATTAAATTACTTTAATGTACATCTATTGCTTTCACTTGCCTAGAATCTATTTCTGGTGCTAGTATCCTGTTTTATCTTTGGGGAAGCGTCTCTTGCCAACCTCCAGTCTAGGCAGTTTGATTGGGGCCAAACTCCTTTTCTAGGGGTCTCTGATCTAAACCTCAACAAAGGGCTATTAATGCATTTTTATGTCACCAGGCCAAGTCAATGACACTCAAGCCTGGGACTCTTGTTGAAACTTCTGGGAAGGAGAAATTCTTTCCTTTATATTTAAAATAGGGTAGAAGGTGAAGTTTAAGCCACTGGCATCCATCCTATTACTGTGCTGCAAGAATCCACCAAAAAAAAAAAAAAAAAAAAAGCTGACATAGGAAAGCAGAAGCTAGGGACGATGCGATAGCTCCTGGCAACATTGCCTGACTATCCCAATCCAGATGTACCTAGAAAATGTCTATATTTTTTTAGTTAATGAGTCAAAAAGTTCTCTTTATTTGTATAAGACAATTTACATTGAATTTTTGGTTTTGCAGCTGAAAAAGTCTTGAATGATGTGATGATCTTAGCCCATTGTGAATGGAGCACCTGAGCCCACCAGGAGCCATTAACAATGAAGGAATCAGATTTGCCAAAACTCGCCAAGAGAGAGATTGACCAAGGTCAAGAGAGTAGGAAAATCAGGATATTTTATTCGCGATGGAGAAATGGGGAAATCTCTAGATCAGTTCTTGTCAGGGGATATGGGACCTAATGTGAAAAGATACAGCCCTAGATTTACATCACAGTGTAAATTCCATGAGGGCAGGAACCACAACTTTGTTTTACTCGTGCTTGTATTCCCATTACCAAGCACAATGTTCTGCACTGAATAGGAATTCAAAACATTGCTAATGAATGAACATACAGGCACACAGTGCCGAAGAAATCATCAAGAAATTCATTTACTTCGTCTGAGTGTGCTGGTTATTGAGAGAAAGGGAGGCCAGGTTTAATCTTTGAACAATAGTGTAATGTGGTGGATAGATTGAATGAGTCATACCAAGGAGGCTTGTAGAGCAAAGAGGTTAGCGCACCTGTTTTAAAATCAGGCAGAACACGATTGGCTCTAGGCACCAATAATTACTTGCTCTATGATCTTAGGCAATCTAATTTTCTGGAGTCTTAATTTCCTCAATTGTAAAAATGGAAGTATAATATCTTACGTGTTGTTATGGAGATTAGATGTGGTAACGAATGTAAAATCTTAATACAATGTTTGGCACATAGGAAGGCTGCTATCATTTTTATTCCCTTTATTGTTAGTCATGTCATAATTATTATGACTATGAATCAGAACAATAGAGTGGAAAGAGCTCTAGACATCATTAAAATATCTTTGCTCTATTCTTGATCTTTTTTTTTTTTTTACTGTATTTCTAATCTTGGGCAACTCAGATCTCCTAGGTATTGTGTTTTCTGTAAAATATGCTGTGCAGAAATGAGGTTACATATAAAAGTACTTGGTAAATTGCAAAGTGTGATAAGAATGCAAGGTGATATTATCTTCCACTACTTTACATAGTTTTGTAATTTTTACTTTTGGTATCTCTTATTTGACTTGCTTAACCTAAGCTCTCAAACCTCTGCTCATAAGAAAACCAGGAGAAATTTCAAAATGCAGATTCCTGGGCCTTGCCCTCGGAGATTCTGGTTCAGCAAGTCTGGGTAGGGGATGAAACTACATTTCATAGCAAGCTTTTCTGTTCATGCCAAGGCAGGTGAACTGCGGATATCCTTTGAGTGGTGCCGCTCTGTGATGTGTAACTAATTTGAAGACTGCCATGACCACTCTGAATTCTAGCTGCTGCTTGGTCCTGAAGCAGTGGCTGGCGAAGGCTCTACGAGAGCTGTGGCCCACTGTGCCTCGTCGTTTCTATTTGTAGCTGAGTGGAATTGGCAGCAGGCACAGGCTGGCAGTCGCTCCCAACATACTCCTTGTCAAAGCACATACTGTTTCTGCAGCTGGCATCTATTCCCTGTACATCCCAATTATAACAGTATTACCAAGTCTTGTGACAGTCACACATTTCATCACCTTGGGGGACTGGGAAGAGCAGGTTTGCTGTGGCAAGGGTGCCCTGTTACCCTCTTTCTTCGTATTCATCATTGCTCAGGAATCTTGTTGGTCTTGCTTGGCACTGAGTGTGAGCTGTTCCTAACTGAGGAGGTTTAGAGCCCAGAACAGGTCAGAGATTATGTATAAGCTGCAGGTTGCGGAGCTGCAGGTTGTGCCTGCTGTAAAACATTAATTTTTGAAGTTTTTCTACTATTAAAATTGTCACTATTATGGTGATCATCATGCTTTGCCCTCCTTTGCTGGGCCTGAATGCCTCAGCAAACCATTGCTACTCCTGGATGCACACGGCTGATCTTCTATAATTCGGTGGAACTCAAGGGTTCATTTCACACTACCTGCGTAATGGAGAGTTTTGATTTCTGCATAGCTTTTTCCTTTTCAGGGAAGTAAAGGGGCTTCATAAAATAGATGCCGAACTATTGTAATAAAATATCTTGATATGAAACACTTACTCAGTGTGTGTCTACTTGGTGACCTGATTAAAAAAAATGAGTAGCAAGTTGATAACACAGAAAAACATGTATTGAGAGTGTCTATCATTTTGGATAATTATTGGCAGTGCATTATTTTTTAAAAGTTACAATTAATCAAGATATTAAAATAAATCAGCATTTTTACTTTTTCTCTTTTTAGAAAAGCTATCCTTACATGCATGTGGGATCAGTAAATGTTATTGTTAACATCTTCTTTGAGAGCAATGTCATATTTATAAGTTAGTTGGTATCAGCTGGAAAAGGACAATTCTTAATGGCAAAATTAGGGAAAATAGGCTGAATGTAATCAATACTCACAAGAAGAATGACTGGCAAATGTAAATACTGACAGTAGCTGTGGTGATCTTAGAGACACAGTGAATCTTAAACTATATATGTCTGTGGCAGAATCTTTCTTATAAAGTAAAGATAGCATGGTTTAGAATGTCAAAAATTGTAAAAAATTAATAAAATACCTTATTTGAGTGCTCTTCCCTCTATAACTCAAGGGAAATTTAAGGAATTTGGAAGATAATTAAACATGGTCACAAACTTTATTAAAAGAATGGAAATCCAACCTTATGCAGGGAAGTTCCAAGAATAAGGGTGATTTTGCTCTGAAGGAGACAGCTGGGATCTGATTTTGATTTAGTAATGGCCTTCAAAAAGTGGACGTAAAAAGTTAGTGTCGAAGGTGATCAGTTTTCTCCACTTTAGGAAGTGCAAGGCGAAATGTGTGTGTGTGTATATATATATATATTTATTTTTTATTATTTCAAAATATTATGGGGGTACAAATGTTTTTGGTTACATGCAACAGTTTTGTTATGCTTGAGTCAGGGTTATGAGTGTGCCCGTCACCCAGATGGTGTTCATTGTACCCATTAAGTAGCTTTTCAACCATCCCCTTCTCCCCCAGGAAATGTATATTAACGCAAAGGTCGATAGATTTAGATTTGAAGTTGGTGTTTTTAGGAGGAGAAAATCCAAAGGATGGAATTCTGAGGGGAAGCTTTAAAAGGCAACGCAACCGCTGTGGTTTGCTGGGATGGTTTGTGAGTGGCTGCGGCCAGCATGGGAGAGGTCACAGTGCTTCTGAAGGTTCCTCAACCCTAGATTTCTATGATTAAGCCCAGTTATAGCACGGTGCCCAGGAGGAACAAGAAATTGCCGTGAGAGTTCTCAGAATTGCCTCAAACCCAAAGGTTAAAAGAAATGACAGGGCCGTTTTCAGTTTAACTCGGAGCAGAGAAGCTAGGGCTGTAGGAAGACTGGTGACATGAACTGATCTGAGGTAAATTTCTTGTTGGAGAAGTGCCACTCGGACTGCGACAAAGTGGCATGACTGAAAGCATCAATCGAGATTGTCACACACCAGGAACTTATAAGGCAAGTGTCTCACCTTAAATTTTATCCAAGAAGATGAACAGTCATTTCCTTGAATACAATAGGCACTACTGATTTCCTTATTCTTTTAAAACATGGATAAAGTTACTTTTTCCCCTAAAGTTAAAACGTTTTTTATTGTGATATAATACACATAACATAAAATTTGCCATTTTACCATTTTGAGTGCATTGTTGCGCAACTATCACCACCACCATCTCCAGAGCTGTTTTATCATTCCAAAATGAAACCGTACACATCAAAAAAAGATTCCTCTTTCCCCCTCCCAATAAAATTACTTTAATAATTAGTCATATTAATAAAGTATTAATTAGTGGGTGCATAGCAGTTTTTTCAAGAGGAGAACTTTAATCTCGGTTATCCTATCTTAGGGAAGAAATTAGGAAGCATTTATTACTAGCTGAAGAGTGTGGTTGCTCATGGTTACAAGTTCTAGAACTGGAAAAGGAAGGGTTATCATAATTTTTAAAATAACTAACTTTAAAAACAGGGAGCATTTGAATCTAAAGTGGCAATTTTCCTCATCTTCCAAATTTATACACATCTGAATATTTGGTTGGAATTAGTTTCTTATCTCTTTACTAGACTGTAGCCCTAATATAGTCCATGGTTGGCTTGTATTAGTGAATCACTAATATTGTTAATTTTATATCACACAAGCTCATCTGCAGGCTGCTGTGCATTCTAGACTGTTATATTTTGGGTTTCTAAAGACCATAGTTCAGATATAGATTTAAAATATTACTAACTTTGATGAAGAGTATTCAGCATTCTTTATTCAACTTTATATTATGATAGCTGTTGTAAAACGCTTGTTGTTAATTTTCATAAAAATATCAATGCTATTCTTATGTGTGTTTATTAGCTACAAAATCAAAACAAAACTAGCTTCATTAACATACACAATTGTCTGTAGGATGTGTACAAAAATTAACTAAAAAACTGAAAGGGATATTTAACCATCCTAAGTACTTGTTTGGGTAAAGGCTATGTCAATTTTCATTCTTTTTAAATATCTGTCTTTGCTTGTTGACCTGTTAGTATTTCTCTTTATCCTTACTGTTTTGCAATTTCACTATGCTGTGTCTAGGTTGGCACTATTTTTTAGGTATATGTTTTTTTTTGCACTTTAAATTGTGGAAAATTCTCAGCTATTATCTTTTCAAATGCAGTTTATCTTCCATTCCCGTTTGGTAGACCACATCAATCTTCTGCTGCATTCTGAGTGGCTTGGTTAGTCCTATCTTCTAATTAATCCACTCTCTCTTTGCATTAATACAAAGGTCTTAAAAAAATTTAGTAAAGACGATTTTTTGTTAACTTTCTAATTGTATTTTTTACTCATCTGTTCTTGGTTCATTTATGTTTATTTTGGTTTCATTCATTCATTTTCAGTTTTAAAAGCTAAAATTATTTTTATAAGGAGCTCAAAGGCTTTTATTACAGTAATTTTGAATTTTTTTTTAGTCTTATTTTGTTGGTAGTGAATGAGTCTCTCAGTTATTGATTGTGTCACTTTCTTTCCCAGAGCTGATCCCTCGGGACTTTGGAGTGATTCTTCCCATATTTATCTTGGCCGATCATCCTCCCTGCCGGCCTGCCTTTTCTCTCTCTCCTTTCTCATTACTCCAGGCTCTGCAGTTTTAGGGGGACTTTCCCCTCCCTGGGGTGCGGACGTAGGTCTAACACTGAGCTGGTGAGCAGCACAGCCCAGGCGCTAACAGGCAGAAGGCCTTTGGTTTTCCAACCTCTGAAAGTTCGCAGCGTTATTTAAGCGTAGCCTCACGCAGCGGAGAGTTCTGTCAGCATCCTTTCGCTGGCCAGCCTCCCAGTCTAACGATGCCTGTCCTCGTTTCATTACTGAAAACTGAGCAGGCCCTTGGATTCAGCCTCTACTTCTGAACCTGTTTCTGGTGTATGAATCCTTATCATCATTTTCAGCCAGGTTGCATCTTTTAATTTATTTATTTAAAAAATTATTGCTTTCTTTGGAATGGAGGAAAAAATTCAAGGTGTGAACCGACAGTTTCAATTTGCCAATGAGTGCCCAGGTCTCTATGCACAGACTATCAGGGTAATTAATGCTAAAATCCGTTTATCCATTTACTAGTTCAGCTAGTCTCTTTGACCTCGACATTTAATAACTTTTTTGTCTATCCTCTAGCTTGAAGCCTGGGACACGGATCAATTGATTTAGAGCAAAACCCCTCCAGTTATTAGATGATTATTTCAATGAAAAGGGTGAGAGAGACGTGACTGATACGAGGCAGTCTGGCCTCTAATAGCCAGATGATTCCTCATTGTAGATCTAGAGTCCATTATTTTGATATTTGTGTATATTTTATGCAAAAGCAATTTTTGGCTCGAATGACTTGGATAATTATCTCAGTTTTGCACTTTAATTTGCTTATGTAGAAAAAAATGAAAGTTGGGGAAAAATGCTTGGTGACACATATTATGAGAAGGGTCAAAAATGGAAATAGCAACAATAATCTGTGATGTTACTATTGCAGGAAAAATTGAAACTAGTTAGTTTAAAATTTCAAGGGATGAGTGCTCTGAGTCACTAACTTTGCCAAGTTTCCTTGCGTATATTTCTCTTTCTAATGAGTTGTCCTGAGTGCTTAATGTCAACAACCAAGAAGGTAGTTCTTTGTGGGTTTCAAAAATGGTTGCATTTGCCTGAAATATTGCGCCTATGAGTCCTGTACTCATTACAGTACAATAATTACACTGGAGAAAGAGTAATGAGGTATAAAGATCACACTCACTAACTAAATTTAAGAGTGATGCTTTGTTCAGCTGCCAAGAAAATTAAAATAAAAATATTCCCACATAACTTTATGAATGGTATAGAAATTTTTGACAACAGTAAAAGGTTGTTACCCCATTTTTAAATTAAATGTTCAGCCAGATGTCAGCAAATTTGATGAAATGGAACTGAAAAAGGCACGTGCCTTCAATTTTTTTTTTTTTTCAAGTTTTTAAAGACTCAGTTTTGCTAAGACACGATTTACCCACATCCTGCCTAAGGGAAAACGAGTGTGTGTAGAGCAAAAGACAAGTGGAACAGATCATGCTTTTTGGTTGATTTGCACATAAAGAATATCTGATCTAGGTGAGGGCAGAAAAATAGGGATTATGTAAACATGTCTCTTTCTATCCTAGAAGAGGCTGGGCAATTGAAAAGAAATACTTATGCATACTGCTGGCAAAGAAATTCTAACAGTACTTTAAGCCTGATTTGGCACACCACGTAACTCTTCCAGGCACAAGGCACAATTTTCATAAACAGATTGAACTGAAAGATTCCCTGCCATTGTTCTGCCATTCAGCTGACCCTGCGTGTAACTATACAGAATATTTTAGCCTAGGTTCTATGCAATATTTTCTTTCAGAAAAAAGAAGATAATTAGGGATTCACAAAGGGATTATAGATATGATTTTCAAAAGCAATGATATATTTTTTATTTTTAAGTGCAAGTGGAAAAATTGCTGAATATGTTTCTTTGGCAATTTTCATGACCCCACCTGGCTCATATCATCAAACCAATATCATCTATTTTTTTAAAAATCCATTAAGATATCAGAAAATCCAGTGACCGTGTATAAACATGGTTTGTGACCTCCCTGTCTTCTCTAGTAAACGGCAACTCAAACTTTCTGATCAGCTCTCTTACGTTTTCTCTGGAAATGTTCAGTTGCGTTTCATTATTTTTTTTTATTGCTTCACAAGATTTTGTTTTCTGAGACCAGAATATTGATATTTCAGAAATCATAATTTCTGACTCTATGTCAGGCACAATGAATGTACTCAAACAGTAAGTAAAAATAATAATCAACTTTACATTTTTTATTGGTAAAATTAAGTCTGCAGACACTTGTGTAGTTCTGCAGAAATTTGAGAACTTGGTAAGCAAGTTGAAAGACGGAAACTTCAGTAGAGATTGGCTCAGTTTGCTCATTTAAGGCACGGGGGCAATAGGATCTCTCTTATTAATAATATATTAATAATAATATTAGCTAAATGGTTTAGTCCAAAACCTCAGCCCATGATACAGAGGTTCTTGTATTCTCTGTTCTTTTTCATAGGATATTGAACTTTGACTAGGAACATCAGAGTCTTAGTAGCATTTCCCTAAATGTCCTTGGTCTACTGATGAGTTTGAATAAGAATTTTTAAGCAAGGGAGAACTGCATAAATTAATAATTATATTGAATAATGAGCATAACATAATACATATTTTTATAACAATAAAAATGTTTACAACAGCACAAAATGTTCAGCTTGTCAACAGATTGCATTGTAGTCAAATGCCAATAGATTTTAATTTTCAATTATTCTATTCTAAAATTATTTTCCTATAGATCATAGAAAATAATGTGAATAAAAAATTTCAATCTTTTGATCTGAGATTTATATCAAAAACACAAGAACCCACTTTACTATATATATTTAAAAAATGTTAATTAGAAATATTTAAGACATTAATAAATGAATAAAATCGGTATACCCAATGCACCTACCACACACTTTAAGAAATAATGCATTATCTAAACTATAAAGCTACAAGGTTTCCACTTTGATTCCACCTACTTCAACTTATATTCTCCTCTGAGAGAACCACTCTCCTAAATTGGGATTTAAAATTTCCATGCACTTCTCCTTAACTTTACATTGTAAATATGGTTTAAGTTTTAGGTATATTGTACTAAATTGGATGTATATTTCTGTTCATTGCTTAGATTCATTTATGTTGGCATATGTATTTCTGTATCTTGAATAATTAAACCATCATTCATTTATCTTTTTGCCTGTACATGGACATAAGCTATTTTAATTTTTTTAGTATTATGAACAATGAGTCCATAAGCAGTCTTGCATTAGTACCCGTTATCATTCATGTGCTTTTTTTTTGGATATATAATTAAAAGTGGAATTGCTGCGTCATAGGATTTTTTATCCTCAACTTTGAAACAGTTGTTGAATTGATTTTCAGATTGATTGTATTAATACCAATTCACATCCTCTCTAGCTGTGAATGAGTTGCCATTTTTCTATATCATTGCCAACTCCTGATACTGTCAGAAAATTTTTTTCCTCAATTTGATTAACGTGAAATGTGATTTCACTGATGTTTTAAAGGGTACTTTTCATATTCCATAAAAGGATGAACACATTTTTTGTGCAATGATTGATTATTTATATTTCCTTTTCGGTGAATTGATTATTTCATAATTTTTGCTCAATTTTCTTTGTGGTGTTTATCTTTTTCTTATTATAATAATTTGGAAAAATTTTAAATTATTAATACTAATAATTTGTTAGTTATATGTGTTGCCTATGCCTTCTTCTGATCTGCATCTTATTATTTGATGCTTTTAATCTTATTTTTTTAAAAAATGATCTTTTTTAGTGGAAAAACAAGTGTATGCATATGTATATATACATACGCACCCGTTTCTCTGTGTACTGACCGTGTGAACAGAGCCAGGCCTGAACTGCAAGTCTGAGGTGCAGGAAGTCTGTCCATAACCCCGCAGGCTCCCTGCCCGCTTTCCAGCTCTGTTCCTTTGACCGTAGTTTCCTTTACCCACTGATTACAGGTTTCTATTTAGTTGGGTTATTAATCTTTTTATTGTCAAATTTTAAGTGGTTCTCATATATATTGGATACAAGTCCCTTATTGGGGATATAGTTTGCTAAAGTATGTTTTCCCGTTCATTCAATGGGTTGTTTGTTCACCTTCTTCATGATGTCTTTTGAAGCACAAAAGTTTTTAATTTTGATGACATCCAATTTATTAATTTTTTCTTTTGTGATAGCTAAGAAACTGTTGTTTAATTCACAAAGATTTATGCTTATGTTTTCTTCTAAGACATTTATAGTTGTCGCTCTTACATTTGGTCTTTGATCCATTTTGAGTTTTTTTTGGTATAAGATATAAGTTAGGGGTCTAACTTCATTCTTTTGCTTATGGATATCCAGTTGTTCCAATACCATTTGTTGAAAAAAATATTTTTTCCTCCATTGACCTGTCATGACAGTCTTATCAAAAAATCAATTGACCAAAAATATATTTAATGGTATCTTTTGATGAATAGACCTTTATAATATTTTCTTTGTCCATTCGTATATGTGTCATGTTAAAAATATCCCACCTTATACCCTATTTTCCTACTTATTATACATTTTTTTCAAATTTTCTTTTTATTTAGGTCTTTAGCTGTACTGATTGTGTGTGTGTGTATGTATACATCTTTACTTTTTTGTGACATTTATAAATAGTATGTTTTAAATATTACATTATGTTTGTTATCATTATGCAGGAATGAACTTTTTAGTAATCTTCAATCCAATGATTTGATAAATTCAATAATTTTAATAACTTGTTTTATTGAACTGTACATAGTCTAGAAGATAATCATACCTTCTGTAAATATTGAAAGTTAATTTTTCCCTTCCTAATCCTTGTGCTTCTAATTTTTTCCTTGTCATATTTCCCCCATTATAACCTCTAAATATAATGTTGAATTCAAATAGTTAGTTTCATTATTAAGTATATGATATTTGCAGAAAATTTTCGTTAGGTGTGTTTTATCCAACTAGAAATGCTTCATTATGAGTTTTTCTGTAATTGAGAGTGAAATTTTATGAGATAAAATACTTTTATTAAATACTTTTCTGCATCAGTTAAGATAAACATATGACTTTCAGATTTAAATTATGAATATGAGTAAGTTTTAATAAAATATTTTCTTATGTTAAACCATCCTTGAATTCCTGGAATTAACCCAGGTAAGCATGATCTAATTTTTTTTAGACTTTGGAACATTCATTTTGTTAATATTTTGTGTAGGATTTTTACATCTATGTTCACCAGTGATTTCTTTCACTTTTTACCAGTGTATTTTGCTAGCAGTCTGATCTCAATGTTCTCTCCAATCAAAGAGTTTTTTCTTCTGTAGTTTATTTTTTAAGCCCTCTTAAAGAGAAAGATGGTAACAGTTGTGGTCTCTGAACTTTGGGAACACTTTTTTTTAAAAGAAATTCACCAAAATTTTATATACATTTTTTTCCTTTTCTCAAATTCTAAAGCGTTTTCCACCTTACATTTTATAGCTTTCTTTTTCTTTTCAATTTCTCTTGTATTTATTGACTATTGAATTCATGTATTATTTATACATAATTTCTGATTTTTTCCTATTGTTTAAAATGTTATTTATTTTGTGCTTCTCATGTCTTCCTCAAATATATTATGAATTCTTTTACTCACATCTTCTAGCACAGAGTTTTATTTTACATTTCTGAGGAACTCAATAGATATTTGAGTTTTGATTTGAATTTTATTGATGAAAATATTACTTTATTTTAAATAATAGTCTGGTGATATAAGTGTTTTGGGAAATTCTAAATATCTTTTCAGTCTATCAGTTTTAAAAATTTTGTTTTTCATTTTATCCGTTACTTTTATTTTTGATCAACTCTACCTCCCCTGCACCCTGTCCTGTCTCCCAGGAGAAAGCAGGTTGACACTTCTAAGTGGTCAGCTTTTCTAGGTCACTGACTGGATCAGTGAGGTAAATGCCAGAGGAATAAAAGATGTTTTTGACTCTGTTTTGGCTGTACCTGATTATTCTAGTCTACGCTATATTCACTTATTCCTCAAAGCATGATTGTCAACAAAATTTCAATAAACCCCAAACAGCTTCTAAAGGTACATAGAGTTCTTTCACTTTAAAAGGCTGTACAAATCTTCTCAGTGGGAAAATAAATGATGGAATCTCATCTCATTCCAAATAAATTAGAGTTGGCAGGCTTGTGTGTCTGGAGCTGACTTACAGTACTTGATGCTAAAATGTAGCTCCTTGTTGTAGTTATAATAAATTAGGGCTCTGTCAGAGGCCAAAGTCATGAATGTTAAAGGAAAAAATATATTGATACTCTTTATATTTTGGGCTCTGAGAGGAATTTTGGTCTTCAGCAGGCTGACAGCACAAAATAGACAAACTCAATATTTTAGGAAACTGTGCCAAATTTCATGTGTAGAAGCCTGTGAGTGTCTTGCGTTAAGCTGTGAGTTATAGCAGTGAAGGCCCAGAAAGGGAGAGATGATGTATTTCTTGAAGCCTGTGGGGCATGAAAGTTCCATGGTTCTCTCATTTGAATGACAACAAGATCCAACTTCCCAGTGAGAAGCATGCGGGTGTGTTTCCCTTCCTGTGCTCTTTTCTCAATAGCGTGAAGGTGTTGTTAATTTAAAAACTGTCACTCACAGGGCATGAAAATGTTTTCAGTTAAAAGTCCAGTGACAGGCAGAAGACAACAATGGTTTCGCGGGTACTCTGAGACAGGTGATACTTTCCTATAGCTAATTATCATTATTTTTCTAGCTGGAACAATGTCAAAAAACATACAGAATAATAAATGCTTTGACAAAATGTGCTTGTGAAAAGCAACATTCCATGTTATTGTAACTCTACCAAATAACTTGACTACCTCTCATTAAATGAAAAAAGGAAGGTTGTGACTGGGTCATTGCTTGACCCATTCACAGTTGGAACACCTTTGCTGGGATTATTCTTTTGTCTGTTTATCTATTTTATCTTTGCTATTGTAACTGAATTGAAAAAATGGGGGAAAATCTAAGGGTAAACTGAGAGTAGTTTTGAGGTATCAGTGTTCTGAAATGGAATCGATTTTGACTCCCCACTCTTTTCCTTCTGTGATAGATTTCACAGTGACCCAGGACACTCGCTGCTACAGAATAGCAGCCACAGGAAACTGCCCAGACATCTTCCCAGTGTCCTTAGCAGTCAATTTGTCAATGTGCTGAAAATAATTTAAATGATGTGACTCACTTGTCTTTTCCGTTATTATTTTCAAAATTGTGACAAATTAAGTGGGCATCCTTAGGCTTCAGATGGAGAGCCTGATATATTAGCAGTGGAAACAATCTAAAATATTTAAAAAAATCTGAGAATGGCTCAGATTACCTGATTTTATAATTATCACAAAACCGATAGCAACAGAAAACAGTAAGAATTCATACAGCTTCTGCTGTAGGTATTAAAGGGCATGAAAACAGAGGCTAATTTCCTGACTTCTGAAGATAATCCAGGTAGAGTTGATGTACGAAAAAACAATGTATCAATATGGAACCAGAAAGTGAAAAGATCTATTCCAAATGTGATTTAAATCTCATTATATTTTGAATATTCAGTGCGAATCTCCCAAAGTTTAGGTTTCTCTTTGGGAGTAAAATGGGTTCATCTATGCTGCTAGCGTATCGTTTACTAACAAATGATTGCAGCTTTACCCCAGTGGTCTGAAAGCATATTAATGTTTCTTCCAGATGCGCTTAATTTATTTCCAGGGTATAATGTTTGCCATGGGAGACTTGGGTGATTTTTTTCACTTATCAATGCCAATTTCTTGGAGGTAGGTAAAATTTTAGTCCTCTTCTAGATGAGGAAATAGAACAGGGAGGTATTATAGCTTCATTTATATCAGCTGAGAACCTCTTAACAATCCTGGGTAAAATATTAACATTAGTGTGTACTTCATAAGCTTACACACCTGGACTTATGTTTCTGCAAAGGTTTCCTAGGACTCTTCTTGCCAATGTTCAAATTTACACAAATAATGATGTTTGTCAGAAATTTTAAAAATTTAGAATTTTAAAATTTTCCCTCTAAGCTTAGCTTTCAAGAATGCCAGTGGTTGATTTGTTATAAAATATTAAGAGGATGAAATGAATCTGATTTTCAACTACTCAAAAGACTACTGAGTTATAGCTATTAACATTCTTTGAATATTGGATATAAATAATAATATAAGGTATTTATTACAGAGTAATAATATAAATTTTATTTTGGAGCACATTTATGTGAAGACCAGTTTAAATGTAAAATTCATAATTATCTAGAGCAATTGTGAGTAGTCACTATTAGAGCTACTTCGGTCATGTGCAAATGGTGCAATGAAATTTTAAGAGATTTTTCACAAATATAATTCAAATTGTTGAAGATATTTAAGTATGTTCTATTGAGCTTAAATACTTACTAAAAATATATAACCTAAATTAACATGTATCAAAATCATAGAAATCATCATCTTTTGAATGGTCACTTAGTGTCAATACTGGAACTTAAACTTTGATATCATGTTCCACATTTTTAGTACTCTTTGTAATATAGCATACTGATCCTTAAAAACAGTGAAAGTTATTTGCCCAATATCTAAGTAACTCT
>CAUYSK010039983.1:0-13874 GCA_963575035.1 Avahi laniger | reverse complement strand
GGAAACAACCCAAGTGTCCATCAATACATGAGTGGATTAATAAACTGTGGTATATGTATACCATGGAGTACAATTCAGCTTTAAGAAACAATGGTGATATAGCACCTCTTATATACTCCTGGAAAGGGCTAGAACACATTCTACTAAGCGAGATATCCCAAGAATGGAAAAACAAGCACCACGTGTACTCACCATCAAATTGGTATTAACTGATCAACACATAAGTGCATATATAAGAATAACATCTATTGGATGTTGGGCAGGGGGGAGGGGGGAGGAGGGGGGAGGGGACGGGTATATGCATACACAAAGAGTGCAATGCGCATCAAGCAATAGGATGGACATATTTGAAACTTGGACTGGGGGGGCAAGGGTAACACACGTAACCTAAACATCTGTACCCCCATATTATGCTGAAATAAAAAAAAAAGACTAACATCTATTGGATGTTGGGCAGGGGGGAGGAGGAACGGGGAGGGGGAGGGGGGAGGAGGGGGGAGGAGGGAACGGGTATATACATACACGAAGAGTGCAATGTGCACCACCTGAAGGATGGACATATTTGAAACTCGGACTTAGTGGGGGAGCGGGGGGCAAGGGCAACATACGTAACCTAAACATCTGTATCCCCATAATATGCTGAAATTAAAAAAAAAAAGAAAAGCACACAAACAGTTCAAAAATATGAGAAATTCACAATTAAATTTCCATTTCATGATTAATATTTCTTATAGTAAAGAAGCAAAAGTTAAAAATATTTACCCTATAATTTAAATCATATACCAATAGATGATCTTTTAGTTAAAATCTGGGCAAATTTATATGTGATATACAGAAGTTCAAATCGTTATATAACCACTTCCATAAAAATAACGTTATTATATTTCTATAGAAATCACTTTTTCACGCAGCAAGAGGAAGCCATGGGAGAGGGGCAGCCTGGCCCTGCTGTGAGTTTAAGTAGAAAAAATGCAGCTACTGCCAATCCCCAGTCCGGCAGATGGGGAGTTTAGGGAATAAATACTTCAACATTTCCAACATTTCCATTTTATTTAAAAATAAATAAAAATAATCATTTCTGGCTTAAAAATTGTCGCAAAATGTTTGTGTTTCAGTGGCTCCTTCCCTCTTTTTCTTCTCCTTCTCCCTCCCTCTCTCTTTCTCTTGCTTCTGTCGTGTAGGCTGGACACAGGAGACATCAGATGAAGCGGACCCTGTGAGCAATGTTACCAGCCTTTAAAAAGAAGAAAATCCTGCCACATGCAACAGCACGAATGAACCTAGAGGACATTATGCTAAGTGAGATAAGCCAGCCACAGAAGAAAAAGTAACACATTCAAACATACCATTCTTATCCTAAATGACTCTTCTGTTTTATTTTATACTTATGAAGGTCTTTTCAATTGCACATAGAAAAATACTGTTTGATTTCCCGTACATGAGGTAGCAAAAATAGTTACAGAAGCAGTGACTGGTGGCTGCTAGCGGATGGGGGAGGGGAAAGCGAGGCGTTCAACAGGTATGAAGTTTCAGGTATGCAAGAGGAGTAAGTTCTAGAGATCTGCTGTGCAACATTGTAGCTATAGTTAGCAATACTATATTGTGTGCTTATAAATTTGTTAAGAGGGCAGATCTCATGTTAAATGTTCTTATCACAATTAACAAAAGAAATAAAGATATTTACTTCAGACTTTAAAAATAGTCACAGAATGTTTATGCTTCGGTGGCTTCTCTTTCTCTCTCTCTCTGTCTCTCTGCCTCTTGCTTCTGCTTTGTAGGCTGGAGAGAGGACAGATCAGAGGGAGCTTAAACCTGTGAAGAATGACTTCAGCGGCAGGTCCTAGAGATACGACAACACCTCCTCAATCAGAAGAGAGTATCCTAAGGTTATACATCTGTTGTTAAGAACATCCCTGAGTGTCACCAAGATTTGGGACACACTTAAAACACATATGACCCGAGGAGAGAACCCACATAAGTCTGGGTATGAGTCACATAGACAAATATGTGATTCGCAGGATATAAATATCACTCACTTAGATAAGCGGTGACTCAGACAAAAATAATTTAGGAAGATACCAAAGACATTATTTTATTGATGTATTTCTTCTGAGAGAAAAAATAGGCTGAAATATCTGACACTGCCTTCCAGTTCCTCCTCACTAATGACATGGTTGTTATCTCTGAAGCCAACGTGGTTGGTAGGATGAAGCTGCTGCAGATCATTCCTGTTCTCAGTTACCCCTTCTGTGAAATGGAAATGATAATAATAATGCCCACCTAATAATAATGTTAATAATATTAGCTAATGTTTACTGAGCTTTACTCTGAGTTAGGAACTAGGCTGGAATGATTATGTCATTCAACCTCTACAAGCCTCATGAAAGAGTTACCACTTATTATGATTACTACTATATAGATGGGAATTATAAGACTTAGAGATTTTAGTCATTTCCTCAGGGTTGCATCACCAGTAAATGGTGAAAACAATGTTCAAAGCTGAGAAGTCTGATTTCAGAAGGCACAGCCTAAACTATCCATAATAAACTATGTCCTAAGTAAGAAAATGCACATAATAGTAAACACTCAATATGTGAAAGTCATTTCTATTATTTTGTCTAAGTACTGCTTCTGTGCATTCTACACTATTATCCCAGGTTAGTCCACACTTGGGTATTTTTCTTTCTTGTGTCAGAATCTACTTCAGTCTTTGTAGACTTTTTCCATCTCTGCTGATATGACAGCTCAAAATTCACTTAGAGAGCAAGATTTTTCAATTGCTCAGAATCCTTCGCATCTCTCCAGCATGCTCTGCAAAGCTCAAGCTCTTATCCTCTGTGCATTTATGCGTTCATCAAATTCTGAAAGGAGGTTCATGAACCAAAAGCAGGCTAAGATCACAGCTCTGGCTGTTGTGACTTAAGTGTGTCTGCTCTGCTTATGAGGAGTTGTGGTTTGGCACTTTCCTCCCTACTCTCAGCTTTCTGTGTTCAATGCCAGATACCACTTAGATTCTCTTTCTGTCAAAGCCCTGTAGAACACTGGTACCATTACATGAGTGCCAAAAATAATTCTATGTTGTCCAGAAAATTAAAAAGTTTGGAAACAATGCTTAAAAAAATCCCCATCCTGGAGAGTGAAGTGTTCATTAGCTTATGAAAGATGCTAAGATGTCCTGTAGCAAAGTACCAGCAAGCTGTTTAACTTGCCTGCTTATAGAAATGCTTTTTCCTGTGTGACGCTTTTAAATTCCCATAGCATTAGTGCTTGGGAAAAAAATCCAATGTTAGACAGAAGTGTGTAATCCGTGAAATTCCCGCAATGTGTCCCTCTGGGAGCAATGCATCTCAGAGTTAGACTCTTCGAGTATTGCGTATCCATTTTCAGGACAGGCCTTATATAATTTGTCCATTTTCATAATTCTCTCTCATTAGCTTGAGTGTTCCTCAAGGACACATTTTTGTCATAGTCACCTTTAAAATATCATTAAAGTGTCTGGAATGTATTAGTCGTAAATAAATACTTCTTGAATAAATGAATATCTGAGAACCTTCGGTTGTTTCATTTATGGTGCATAGAGTAGCCAACTATTCTGATTTGTCCAGGATTGAGGATTCCCTGGGATTTGAGACTTTGCGATTTTCCAGGCTAAAACAGAAGGTCCCAGGCAAACCAGGACAAGTTGGTCATGCCATGTGGTGGTGACTCTTTGTCTTGCTGATTTTTGGTTTTAGTTATCCTATTTGTGCACTCTTTCTGTGTGTCCAGAATGGAGCTAAACACTGGCCACGAATTATGTTGTTTAGTTCTCATAACAGTCCCAGGAAATAGGTATGATTTTTGTGCTCATTTCACAGAGGAGGAAATTAAGAAAAAGATTTCATGTCTTGCCCAAGGATACACCTTACCCCATGCTCTGGCTCTAGAGGCTGTACCTTAATCACTTCACTCTCCTGACTTCCAAAATGAATTCTGCAGGTACAGCAAAGAGCGTAAGGTCATGAAATTCATCTTTGAAAATAAGAGCTCAGGCATTCACATAGGAAATAATGTAGACAGGCATAATCTACTCCCTGCTGGGTGAGATAGAATGTGACAGAAAGAAGCCTGGAAAGCCATAATCTTAACATTAATCCAAGAAGTGAGCGAATTTGAGTATGAGCTTCTAAAACGTTATATACAGGCCATGCAAGCTGAGAGCTATTTTGGGCTCTGTTATGAAATACAATCACATGGACAGGTGGCCTACATTTTCAGCTTTATATTTGGTGAGGAGTTTTGCAATCAAAGTGAGAATGCCATTGCACCGACCGTATTCGGAAAAGGCAGCTGGAGTCCTACGGATCCTGAGCACACTGAGCAGGAGAGCTAGCCGATGCTGTGGAGTGGGAGATAGAAAATCTGGAGTCTAGACTCAGTGCTGCCACTCTAGCTACTGACATGAGAAGAACCATTTAAGGGTTTTTTGCCTCAGTTTCCTCAGGCGAAAAATAAATAGTAGATCAGGATAGAGTAGAAGAGCCAGCAAAAGAGTGGATTAGAATCCTGATATCTGAGCCTCAGTTTTATCATCTGTAAAATGGGAAATTTGATTCACAAATCACAGGTTATCATTAAGTAGAAAATGGTGACACTTCTCCAGCTGTTGGATCTTCTGCAAGTCACTTCCCATCTTTGACCCTTAGTTTTATCAGCTATAAAGCTAAGATAATAAATGTTAACAAGCTAATTGTAAGAAACAACATAGGTGACAATGCCCAGGTGAGCTCACAGCACATAGGAAACCCTCAGGAAATATTTGAGGAGGGGGTGGTCTCTCAGGCCCTTTACATCTCTAGGAAATGTGTATTTTGTGCACATAAACTTCAGGGCCACTGTTTCCTACTTACTTCAAGAAACAAGTCTGGAGATTTAGGATTTTATGCCTGATATCGTTAGCAACGTAAGTCACAACACTGAAGAAGGTAAAACAATATTATTTGGCCATCTCAGATATTCTCAGAGAATTGAGAGTGAGTGAGAGCTCTTAGATCAGACTCACTAAGAAATAGATTCTGAGATTGAGATCCGTATGCAGGTGGCTCTCCAGGGAGTGCTCTTGGAAACAGTGCCTGTGAGGTAGAGACAGCAGTGGAATCAGACAGAGGGAAAAATTGGGCTGCAAGCAGCCTCAACAAAGGCCTCAGCCAATCCTCTGGGGAGCTCGGGAGCTGAGATGGCCCTTAGCAGCTGTCTCAAGGAAACAGGACAAGAGGACCAGGCCTTTATAACCCTCACTGACCAGTCTTGGGGGAAGCCAGTTACCTGGGGAAAGGACCATAACTTGAGAGTAGGTGGCCTCCTTCAGCTGAAGGCAATGCCTAGAAGGAACTCAGCTGTGAGATCCAGGTAGTACACCATCGTATCCTCTATGGGAAACACTATTGTTGACTTGAGAGGTGCTTGGAGTCAAAGAGAAGAAATGTGAAGAGCAGCCAACTAGAGACTTAAAGAGAATAGTTGCTGCAATTAACTTGAAAATCAATATATTGGCTCCTGAAATGACTTTCTCTCCAGCTTTAGCCAGGTCCACTTTCTATCATGCAGATAGAAAGTGACCATTATCTGAACAGAGAATCAGTGGTGTATTTATAAGGACAAAGCATGACTCTATTAGACACATTCAGGGAGAAGCAAACTGAACAGGTACTCACAGGCACAGAATAGGTTGTGGCTGCCAACCAGAGTGTCTGTGGTCTGAGAGGTGGTGTTCAGAGGTGGACTACGCACGAGGTCTGCTCAGCCACTTCCCGAACACGAGATGTTCAGAAACCACTTCTCCGCTCCAAGCCTCAGCTTCCTTGTCAGTAACATGCAATGGAGGAACAAAGAAAAGCCGTTTTCTCTCTCCTTTGTCTTTATGTCACAATACTTCTAGATCTTTGTTATCATTGCTAGCAAGAAAAAAAAAAAGATTGCAAAATGGATGCCTTGGTAATGACTTCCTTTTCTGCTGTTAAGTTAAATTTTGGGGCGGTGCTTTCTCTGCATTATTCACTTCCGTGCTGATTTTCTACTTGAAATGCTATGGACTTCTCTTGTATTTTTGAGTGGGTTTTTTCCCCCCTACTCTTTAACATTTTACAGTTTCGTGAGATCAGTGACTTTTCTCTTATTCACAATACAATCCCTGGAAGTCTCAGAGGCTAGAGATATCAGTTATGTTTTATTACGGACACCAACTTGGGTTAACTTAAAGAATAAAAAGGAGGTAATTGAAAGGATATCCAGAGGTTTGCAGAATCAAAGGAAAACTGTGCAAAAGGCAGGAACCAAGGGCATTTCAGAGGGCTGAGGAACAGAAGTCAGAGGCAAAGAACCATCTCGTGTCTGAAATGGTCCAACTGGAATCCCACCGCTGGAGCAAGTGAGCTCCAAGCCTTGACGCCGGTTTTGCATCATTTGCAGGTTCAAATTTAGGGACATGATAACTTCTTATTGGCTGAGCTCAGGACTCAAGCCTGCTGCTCTATGCACCTCTGTGCATTTCTCCATAGGGATTTCTCTCTAGGAGGAAGGGAAGGAAAAGTTAGTTCTCCTTGCCTCAGTTTCCATTGTCCTGGGTCAGCACCAGAAATTCTTCTCCCACCAACCCAATAAGAATGAGATCATTCCCCAAGGAAGTCAGAATGCTTTTAAGAAGAAAAATGGATTCTAGATACACAAAATAATAACCAGTGTCTGCTACAGCAGGTGCTCAAATAACTTTTTAGGTGGATATCTCCTCACACATAATATGCTAAAGAATTTCCCTGAAGAAAACAAGTGCTTTACTTTAACATAGGTGCATAAGCAAAATTGTTCTAAATATTCTCCTAGAGGAGTTGGGATTCTGCCTTTAGTTCTGATATGATATCTAGAATTTCCTTAGTGGAGCTTGAATCTATAGTTTAAGTTTGAAAACCTTAGTCTGAAAGAGAATACTCTCCACGGTAGAGCACCAACATACCATTCCAAACTCAAGTTCCATTACTTCTCTTCACAAATAGTATACTCCAGCCAAACAGACATTGTTTGCTAAATATCTGCATAGCTTCCTTCCTATTTCACTGTATCTGTCTTCCTTGTCCTCAGCAAATGCTATCTTTTTCAATTCCCTACCCTGGAAACTACCCTTGATTTACCATAGTATTTTATATGTATCCTCTTGGTTTTTCTACATAAAGTTGAAGTTACTTATGGATAGGTCTTATTTCCTCTTTACTTTATACTATAAGCTTCTTGAATATAGATATTCTATTGGATATACCATGTTTTGACAGTTGTACCATGAAATATAGCATATACAGAAAAGTTCATAACAGAAATTTATATAAATTCTTTGAATATAAGAGCTACGTTTGATTTACCTTTTGTGTATGTGTGTTTTTTATTTCAAAATATTAAGGCGGTACAAATGTTTTTGGTACACAGATACCTTGTATAATGCTTAAATTGGGACTTTTAGCGTTCCCATCACCAGAATGGTGTTTACTGTACCTAGTAGGTAAGTTTTTCTCCTTCCCCCTTCCCCTCACCACTTCTGGGTTTCCAGAGTCTTTTATATCTTTCTGTGCTCATATATGTCCATCACTTAGCTTTCAATTAGTTTGTATTTCCATTCCTGAGATATTTTGCTTAGGATAATGGTCTCCAGTTCCATTCAAGTTGCTACAAAAGAATTATTTCATGAAATCAGCGTAAGTGCCCATCAATTTATGAGTGTGGATAAAGAAAATGTGGTATGTGTGTGTGTGTGTGTATATATATAGATATATATATATATACACGGTGTGGGTGTGTGTACACACATATATATATATATCTCATGGAGTACTACTTAGTCATAAAAAGAATGAAATAATGTCTTTTGATTTATCTTTTTTAAAATTTGTACTATGATATATATTTTTGGCATATATATATATAAAAATTATATATAATGTGTGTGTGCATACATATTATTTGGTGTGCCAAAAAAGCACATAAAGCATCTAAGTTCATTTGACTTTTCTTATCCACCCAATCTCAACTTTCACCTTTCTTCTGAGCTCCAGGTTCAGGTTTCCAAGTATTGAGGCACATCTCCCTCTGGGAGACACGTTAGCGTCTAAAACCCGATATATTCTGGGACAAGCTCCTCATCCTATTCACCAAAGCAGCACTTCTTAATATTTTTGACAGTGTTACCACCATTTTTTTTAACTAATCATGCAAAATCCAACATATTATTTGAACTGCTGTGGACTTCACTATTATTGGTCCAAGGATGCAGCACATTTTTTTGACATAGGATCTGAAGTAGGTATATATCACACTCACTTGATTTGTAGGTGACCTAAGTTGAATAAATAGCCCACCTGTAGGCATTCAGTGAATGCTGTTTAAATAAGCGAGGCTTGGGGAGGAGGGGAGGGAACCAACATTCATTTAGTCCATATGTTTTTGCTAGATGCTTTATTTACCTTAATTCATTTATTCCTCCCAATAGTTTTCTAGGAGTTTATTGTTGCCTTTCAGAGATAAGGAAAATGAGGCTTTAGAGTGTCCAGTGAATAGATGAGAGCACATATACCTAGTTTTTTAAATTTCAGAGACCATCGTGTTCTTCTACTAGGCCTCATACTTTGTACACTGTACAATGCTCTCTAAACTCTTGTTATTACGAATACATTTTAAAAATAAAACCTCTTTCAAATATTAAAAAAGAAACCCCTAGATTCTATTTAACAGTACTTACCAAGCAAACACTAATATATCCACCACCCAAGACTAGGAAAAAAGCCCCCATACACTCATTCTCATCATTCTGTTTGTATTTCTTTGTGTTTTTCTTTATTTTTACACAACAGAGAAATGGGTGAAGGACTTGGGGAAAAAAGAAACAAAATTGTGCTGAACTTCATCAGTAATCAAGAAAATGCAAATTAAGACAATAATAAAAGACACTATTCTTTCATCAAATTGTCAAAATTTAAAAGTTTGATAATACCAAGTATCGGCAGTGAGGACTTGTACACAGTGTTGATAGGAATATTAGTTGGTACAACCACTTTGGAAAATAGTGTGACATTATTAAGTAAAATATATATACCCTACAATTCAGCAACTCTACTTCCAGGTGTATATACCCAAGAAAACTCAATACATTGGTGCATTGAGATACATGATCAAAATGCTCACATCAGCATTATTCATCATTACATCAGATTGGAGATAGGCTAGACAAATGAACATGAACAACAGGATATTTAAATTTCATATTTTCTATTGGGCTGTCTGTCATTTTCCTCATTGATCTGTAGAAAGTTTAAATGTAAATACATATACACAGGCACACACAGACACAGAGATATATACACATGTATGCATGTACATGTACATTGACTTTTTGCTGAATAAATATGCTATAAATATCTCATTCCACATACACACATTCCTTGTGAAATAATCACAGACTAATAACTGAGAAATCCCATGTTATGAACAGGAAGTTAAGATTCTTGGGTTTGGATCTAGATAGCTGAGTGGTGGGATCCTACAGAAGTTTTTTTATAAAAGTGTAATTTCTCGATAGGGATGCACTTGTTCTTGGAGGCCCAGATGCTTCATCTGGTTTGATGCGAATGAGCCCCAATTGCCTGTAGAAGTAACAGACTGAGGAATTGGTGGTCCACGCTCTTCTAATCTGAATGGTCTACGTTCTTACAAGCTCCTGCCAACGGGCATGTGCAATCCCATCTCCACGCCTGGGTTCAGGTGTTAGCTCCCATTCAGCTCTGTTCATAGCATTCTTACCAATAGCAATGCTATCGTCAGAAACAGGGTGGCAGCTTTGGAAATGCTGTCCCACCCATTATCTCATTTACCCCCACAACACCCTTGAGGAAGGTATAGCTGGTGCAATTATCTTCACTTTGATGAGGAGGAAATTGGCTCAGAGGTAAGTGGCTTACGCCAGCCTCACAGCTGCTAAGTGGTAGAGTTTTGACTAGAAGCTAAGACAGGAATCTTGGAACTCTGGAGTCTTTGCACATTATCCCTTTAGAGCTTGGCTCAAGTCCCGCCTTCTCTAGGAAGCCTTCCCTGCTCACAGAATTATTTCTCATCCCTGAAGAGTTCTAATTATTATTTTCTGCACTACTCATTTGACAATGGTGACAAAAACCTTGAACCAGAGGTACGCGCTTTGTTTCATTGCACTATTTGTAAGCTGCTCCTGAAGCAGAAACAACGTTGAAAATCACCTGATTTCTTGACCAACGTCACGTCGTGACTTTCCTGCAGCCTGTGACCAGTTAACATCGGCTGGGTGTTGGCTGTCTTTGTGGGCTGCAGCCTTCAAAGAGCCAAACTTACCCTGATCCATTCATGTTCCATGGGGTGCAGAAAAAATTCCTGCCGACGAAGCTATTGAACGCTGAGTCATTAACCTCAAAGTGCATTACGTCAGTCAACATATATGTAGGGGGCTCTGCTTTGTTGAAGTAGGAATTACATTTTATAGTCTTACATTTGTTTGCGTTCTCCAGAGTACCTTCAACACTGCTGGGTCTCACCCCAAAGACTGTCTGTAAACGATTTACACATCAAATAAGACCTCCCGGAAATTTACTGAAATATATGGCTAATTTTCTTTTCTCAGAGCACTGGGCAGGGAGGGCTCAAGTCTTGGTTCCTCTTTGTAACAGTAGGCAGGTAAGTTAACTTCTCGAAGCTTTGGTTTCCTTAACTGCAAAACTGAGGCACAAATCCCTATCTGGTGGTGAAAAAAATGAAGGCCAAAATGTATTTTGACACACAAGAACTTTATAGAACATGGAGTCTGAGAGAGTCACCTAAGATTAGGTTCTCCGTGGGCTTAAGCAAGTTAAACTGTAAAAATCAAGGTTTTCAATTGTAAAATCACGGGGTTGGTTTAGACGATTCGCAATGGCTCTTTGAGCCTTTAACCAAAGAGCCTATGACTCTGCAATTCCAGCTTCAATTATTAAGGAATCCTAATATTTTAATTCTCCATTCCCTATACATAAACCTAAACAAATCATTGAATGCACAAAGGAAAACTTCTATATAGAATAATTCAATCATAATCTATTGTTAAAAGAATAATCTATCCCGATATAAATAACTGCCCTGATTTATGTGTTTTCACATTCTCTTTTGGACATTTCCAGTAGGAAGCCTCACTGTGCCTTTATTGCACTGCCTTGAGCTGCAGGCTCTACCCACAGTGTCTCTCATTTATCAGACTGTTCCTGCAGGGAGAGGGTGGGTGTTTTTAATAATCAAATAAGCATTTAGTCTCCATTTGACAGATTTCCCATGTGGAAGTGAAAAGCTCCCCACAGTAATGTGTACTCCGTGAATTGATGTCTTGCTGGCGACAAGACGTCTCCTTCTGAGTAGCTTCTATAAACGAATACTCACGTAATGTCGGCTTGAAATGTGTCTGCTGTAGAGGTGGCAGCTTGGAGGGCAGGAAGTTAAACAAGGGATGAAAATAAAATCTTGGACTTGGGTGGGTTGGAGAGAGTGAGGGAGCTCAGGAGCCAGGTGAGAAGTACAAGGATAGCTAAGTGAAGAGCTGACACGGGAATCTCATCCGCATCAAATGTGCGTTCATTGTGATGGGCACGTTCACATATTTGACTTCATGTTTTCTTCACAGTTTATCCTGTACATTGAGTCCAGAGAAATTAAATTGCTTCCTTGAAGTCACATAACTGCTAAGAAGAATAAGGATTTTCATATATCTTTCAGTACTAGAACTGGTACTCTTTTATACCTATTTACAGTCAAATGTAGCACTTTTTTGAGGAGATTTCAACAGAAAATAGAAATATGTAGGCATCAGGCATTCAACTCTTAGAAGACCCGCATTGTTCTGCCTACACTGGGGTATAGAGTCATAAAGAAACACACCCAGAAATATATGTTGCTATGTACTGTAATAGTGATGATGTATAGACTCTAGAGTTTGAGTTTTCACAGAGATCTAATGGCTTAGTGGTGAAGAAAGTTCTTGCTTGAGTTGAGCACAGAAAGAGCTTGAGAAGAAAAGAAGGAAAAAGAGGAGGAAAAGAAGGAAAAGAAGAAGTAGAGAAAGAGAAAGAGGAAAGGAGTCAATCATATCAAGGAGGGGGAAAGCTGAGCTAAGGCTGGAATGTACACAGTGCTGGGATAGCTGCTTCTCAGACTCACCTCCAGATCTGGGACGCCATTAGCTCTGTAACTTCCACAAGTCACTGAGAAAGTCTCCTGCATGTGGCGGATCCTAGCCTTCAAAGGCTGTTTTCCAGGTATGTTGCTGGATGAGCCTCACTGCTGAAAAGGAGAGAACGCTCGAGGGTAGAGGAGGCAGGTGTAGCTTGACCAGGCCTTGGGCCCCGAAGCCCCTGATCTTTAAAGGTGATGACAGCCATGTGCCACAGAAAGCTTTTCCTCAGATTGGCCTCATATTCCAAAGCTCCCTCTTTGCTCCTTTCTCCATAAGACCTATGATTTACCTACCTCAGACAGAGGCTTCCCTGTGCGTAATGGAATTTGATAATCTCAAAACTAATTTGACCTTGTGAGCCACCTGATGGAGCTGACCAAGATTTATAGCTCTCACATTTAAAATACAAATCGATTTGTTGGGTATTTTTTTTTCTTTTTGAAGATTTAGAAATCATGAACTCTATGGTGACTTCAATTAATCGTAGCTGTGAACACCATCAAGCACTTGATATGTGAGAAGTACTATTAATCACGCCACTCCCTTCCCACGCACACACATTTGCTCACACCATCTAGCACACCGAACAAGACCCGAGGGAGGACTAGTGCTGTGCGTCATCGTGCCATTCCTATCTTAAAAGTAAATTTCCAGGCAGGCTTTTTTATTCTTATAGCATCTAATTACAAAACATCAAAATGCAACAGAGACCCAGAGGTGAACTGAATTATTGAAAAAATAAAAGCAAAAGCAAAGAGGGCTCAGAAATCTATTGCATGTATTCACAATAGATTCACCAAACTTGAGGGTGCTGAGAAATGCAAGCATTTAATTCTGAAGACAAATATCTCCTTTTATAGCCCTTGGGAAAATTACTTTTTTTCTCTAAACCTTCTGCATGTTTTGGTAATTATGTTAGACAGAGGCCAAAAGCATAGAAGAGAGAGCAGACTCTCTAAAGAAAGGTATATTTATTCAGGTCTAAGTTTAAGCAATTTATCTACTGAGACTGTTCCACACTTCCATATAAAAGGTGGCTTATTGTTTCCGGTCAAAGTCGCCTCAACACTTTAGTAAAAGGGTGCATGACCAGTGAGGAAGGGTGGGGATGTTGGTAGGAATGGAAGGGTAGGGAGGGGAAAAGATTTAATCCTGGGCCACCTAATTCTTGATCCAGTGCTCTGTCCTTTAAATTACGACCTTCTCTGAAACATTATTGAAAACATTGAAACATCCTTCATCTGCATTACAAACTCTTTCTAACTCACAGAACAAAGAAATGAGCAACATAATAGCCTGCATTCAGTTGATAAATATTATAAATGAAGATGAGATCCTTATGCCAAATTTAATAGCAAATGGAAATTTCTTTTTTTTTTTTGAGACAGAATCTCACTCTGTTGCCCAGGCTAGAGTGCTGTGGTGTCAGCCTAGCTCACAGCAACCTCAAACTCCTGGGCTCAAGCGATCCTCCTGCCTCAGCATCCTGAGTAGCTGGGACTACAGGCATGCGCCACCTTGCCTGGCTAATTTTTTTCTATATATTTTTAGTTTTCTAATTAATTTCTTTCTAATTTTAGTAGAGACGGGGTCTCGCTCTTGCTCAGGCTGGTTTCAAACTCCTGAGCTCAAACAA
>CAUYSK010039981.1:0-26936 GCA_963575035.1 Avahi laniger | reverse complement strand
TGCTCACTGCATCCATTAGTTGTGAGTTCCAATCTCTCCATATGCATGCCAGCATTTGTTATTTTGAAACTTTTCGATAGAGGCCATTCTCACTGGCGTTAGGTGATATCTCGTTGTGGTTTTGATTTGCATTTCTCTAATAATTAGAGATGTGGAGCATTTTTTATATGTTTGCTGGCCATTATAAACTGATTTTTTTGTGCCAGATCATATTAAGATATCTTAGATCTCATTGAGCTTCAACCTTTTATGATGTACTGACTTTAAACGCAGAAGTTCTTGGAGAAGTTCTCTGACATGAGGTGGGGATTTCCTGCCCAGACGTATCAAACCTGCCACAACACAAACACGTCATGCTCGGTCTCCTCTAATCCAGTGGGAGACGGTACCTGTAGTCGACCTGGAATAAGTACTGGTGAAGGTGACGATTCTCAGGGAGTTCTACTTGGTCATTATGATAACTCAGATGTAGAGAGGGAAAAAGAGGAGGAAAAGTATCTCCAGAACAAGGCAAAAGACGTGGAATTCAGGTAAGATATAGTAGTCCAAAGAAGTTCTCTGTTTATGAAAGCTTCATGTTAGAATTTTGTGTCATTTAATAATTTGTCATACTTTACCTCATCCACATGCCAGTGAGCTGCATTAGACTTTAATGTAGTCCAAACTAGCTTGAAAAAAGACTAGCCATGATAGGGGTAAGGCAGAAAAGGAAAGTTACGAGAGCCTGAGTGCAGCCATTTTGGTGGGTCCCAGCCCCTAACCTCACTGAACAAGGAAGTTCGTATGTTTATATACATACACACATACGATATATAAATAATATCTGTATAAATTAACATTATTGAGTATCTTCTATGTGCAAGGCATGTCACCAAGTAATCCGGAATATCAAAATATCAGTACCAGCTCTCTTTTTTTCAATATGAATAAGCTAGACATTCCGCTAGGAGCTTTCAGTACATGAGCTCTTATCTTTACAACAGTCCTAAGGAAAAAAATTATTATCTCCAATTAACAGAGGAAGAAAATTATTTTTCCCGTGTATTTTTTCCAGGATCACAGAGTCAAGAACTGACTGAGCCAGATTAGAACCCAGTTCTGTCTGATGGTCAAGCCTGGACTCTAAACCTTTCAGCTAGACCCATTCCAGGGTCCTCACACTTAGAGCAATATTTATGTAAGCAGGAATCTGATACTTTAAGTTTGTTTTCCTTTAACAAACTTAGCACTGCTGGGATGTGGAATCTTGTGCAAAAATTTCCCAGACTGAACATATGCTTTCACCACCCCCGGACTTTATTTAGCCTTCCGTGTCCACATGGTGCGATTAGAATAGCTTTATGATGCATAAAAGTCAGCTTTCTGAAGAGCTTCAGCTGCCCCAAGGAATTGGGAGTTAGGAGACCAGTGAAATGTATCCAGGAGCATTTCTCTACGCCTGAAAAACCCTGGTGGAACCCAGAAGAATTAGTCTTCAATAGCAAAAATGATAAATGTCTGAGATGATGGGTATGCTAATTACCCGATCGGATCACCATACATTACGTGTATCAAAACATCACTACGTATCTCGTGAATATATACAACTATTATTTGTCAATTGAAAAAAAAAAAAACTACAAGTGCCAAAAAAATGAAGAGGATCCAAATAAGATTATTCTAAGTTCATTTCAATTCCTTTTACTGGATGTTATGTTTTAATTTACTGAATGTCCCATTCGATATTGAATATAGAGGAGTAAACTTACCACAGTCTGATCTGTAAGAATTTTATTCCACCAGTGCCTTGCTGGGGTTGCAGAGGATATATTTAAACCCGTCTTTTCTTTTGTGCTACGAGGCGTGGAGAGGCGATGGAACTTGGACCCTACAGTTGCACTTTAGTTTCCGGAGATGTTTTCGCATAGAATTATTTTGGGGAACACTCTGCACTTGCAGTAACAATAGGAGAGGCCTTTGGTTAATAAGAAATAGTACCTGTGAGGGCCATGAAAGGATGCCGGGTGAGTAGTAGAAACACCCGGGTATGAGTGCTCTCTTTCCACCAGGCCCCCTTCAGCAAGTCATTGAGCCATTAGTATCTGAATAACAACATTTCATAAGATGATGGTCACGTTACTCACGTCACAAGGTTGGTTACAGGGAAAACAACCTAAAGAGAAATTATTTTTGTTATTGTTCTTTTTGTCCTTCCTTCTAGCTTATAAATAATTGCTATTTTGAGGTTTAACACTTTTCCTTGTATGATATAAAGTATATTATGTTTTTAAACCAAGCAACACTATGGTTTTGAGATTCAAAATTCTCACCCAAATCTCAGTGTCATCTCATAATGGGCACGGGCTCTCCCATGTCTGTTCTGTAACTCTGCTTTACGGGCTCGCTTCAGCCAGAAACAGGTGTCTCTGCACCTCATCCAACTCCGGGGACCACCTACCGTGAAGCGGAAGGAATGAAGAGGGCTGGATATGGAGCCAGACTGCGCCACAATCCGGGCCGTGCGCTTACTAGGCTGGGGACTCAGGCAAGTGACTTCTCCTCTTACATCAGTATCCTCTGCCATGTGGGATTGACTCAGCCATCTGCTTGCAAGAAGACAAGCAAAGCTGACCTCGTCTGAGAGATGAGTTAAAATAAGCATGGAAACCAAAAAGAAAAAGAAAATTCCTATAGAAAAAAGAGGAGACCCATTTTAACAGGTGCATCACAGTTCGGTTTTCTCTTTGAATACATTTTTTTTTTTTTAAGAGCTGAAGGCCTTACAGAAGACACACCCTTGATGGCAAAATCCCCAACCCTTGATTTGTTTGTCTTTAATAGTTTCAGTAACTGAGTCTCAGTTTAGTAGCTCTGCAGGCACAAAGCAAAAGGGTGTTGACAAAGCCATCTTTCAGCAGAAGCTGGCAAGCTCAGAATGCGTACTTGTCACTGTGGAGCTTAATGAGACGCGGCGCCTATGACCCATCTCAAAGCAAAGTCAAGATGCAGGCAAAACGGAGCACGCTATTTGATATTTCAGAGCGGGGCATCTGTTAAAAGATAATCACATTCAGGTTGATTTTTAATATTAACTGTGTTGCGAGCATGTCACAAGATGGTGATACTCACAAAATGAAAGCAGCAGCAAGGCGTGATGTCAGCAAGTGGCGGGATAAGACCTTCCAGATCTTGTCCCCTCACAGAAACATCAATTTCAACAAATGTCCAACACACGAGAACACCTTCAGGAGAGCTAAGGAATCCAGGTAAGAGTTTACGGCACGTGGGTGCGGCACAGAAATCAGACAAGGCACGCTGAGGAGTGTGTCCCACGTCTCCCCTGTCCAAGCCCGGGCAGCACAGCCCTGAGGTAGGTACCCTGCGTACGGAGGAAGGAGAAGAAAGGAAGCACCTGAGTCTGCTCCTGACCCCAGCACCAGGCCTGCCTCAGTGGCACCTAGTCCCAGCCAGCACCCGTGGGCTCAGACTCCAGGCCACCACAGGTACCAGACCAGCTCCAGTGGTAGTCTAGCCCCCAAGACCCCAGGCACCAAGCTGGTACCTGCACACTCAGAATCGAGGCCCACGCCAGGGCCAGGCCAGCCTCAGAGTCCCAGGATCCAGGCCCAACCCTGTGGACCCAGACTTCAGGCCAGTCCCCACGAATCCAAGCTCCAGCAGACCAGGGTCCAGGCTCACCCTAGCAGGTGCCAGCCCCCGGCCAGTCTTCACAGACCCGAGCTCAAAACCACCCCAGCTCTGGGTCAGCCCCTGCTGGTCAAGGCTCCAGGCTCACCCTGGCACCAGTATCACCAACATGAACTTGTATATATAATCTCTGAGTCTAAGAAAAAGGCAATTTATTTTCACAGTGAAACCATAGCCACATCTTGCATTAGATTTTTAACTTCCACAGGGTGACTCAGTGAGGAACACGTGGTACCTGTACATGAGTGAGGTGTCCTATAGAAAAGCATCCCCCAAATCAGGCAATTCTGATCTTAGGAGAGAGAGAGAGAGACAGAGAGAGAACTTAAATTTACTCTGGAATGTAAGCAAATCTTCCCTGGGAATGAAAAGGAGATGTCTTTGTCTTTACTACCTTGAATATCTCCAGGGAGGGAGAGGTCTCTACATTTGCTACCTTGTAATGTCTCCTTGTACAAACATCCTTAAATTGTACATAAGTGTCTTTGCCCTTAGGTAAAGGACTTAGACTTGCACAAATGTGAGATTTTTATATAGAATTATTTCCGAACAAGGAGGAGGAATATATGAGTTCAGGGATTCTCATTTCATTTTTGCAACAAAGTTACTGTGAGGGAAACACACATTAGCCTGATGCAAATTCAATGACAGTATTGGATACTCGGAGAATAACTTGCAAGTTACTTTATGTCAGAATTCATAATCATTTCTGAAAATAGGAACTCATGATTACAATGTTGTGTATTATTGTAAATAAAAATTTTACAGATCATTTAAAAGGCAAAAATTGTTTATGAAGATGAAATCTCAAATTTCAAATAAAAACTTGTGAATCTGTTTTGATGTTGTCAAGTAACAGCATCATAAGAGATTCATATGCAAATTCAATGTAAATCCAACAACAATTTAGTTAGAAGAGAAAATCATGTGCTTTGAACAACTGTGCTGAGTGACTCAAAACATGGCTCTCATAAGGAGGAAGATCTTATGCTGAAAATGCACAGATGAGTGAATAGATTATTTTCATAAAATTTGAGTATGAAAATACTATTTTAAAATTAATACACCATTTTCTAGACTATGTGATTTTAAATATTAACAATGTAACAAAATTATTAAGTTAAATAGTGTAAGAATTCTGCTTCTAAGCAAGATGGAGTAACAGGGACTGGGTTTACTCCGTTATCTGAAACAACCAAAAATGAAACACAGGCAAAATGAAGAAAATGACAGTTTTCAAAACATTGGACTACAAGTTAAAAAGGGTAGTCACACCTGAGAGATGGAAACAAACGAAATGAGTCCTACAATTGCCTCGACAAACAACAGAAGTTTCCAGGCTGTGATGCAGGGAGGGTGAGCCCAGGCAGAAAATCTTAACCCAGAGAAAATCTTAAAAGTATCCAGAGGAAAAAATACATTATATCCAGAGGAACAGATATAAGAATGACAACATATTTCTCATCAGGGAAAAAAAATAAAGAAAGAAAGAAAAAGCAAGCGTCAAGATGGTGGAACAATATCTTTAAAGAATTGAATAAAAAAAACTTCTCAATTTAGGAATCTCTACTGAGCAAAATTACCTTTCAAAAATGAAGGCATAAATACTTTTCCAGAGTAAAAGCAGCTTGCTGGAATAAATCATCATGAGCAGAGCCACACTAAAAGGAATGTTAAAGGAGGTCCTTTAGGTAGAAGGAAAATGAAATCAAGGGAAATACGAATCCATACAAAGGAAACATGAACACTAGAAGACATAATTACTTGGATAAATATATACATTTTTATATTATTTAAATTATTAAAATATTATTTATTGTTTAAGGAAAATGATCACAAGATAGTGCCATTTACAACGCATCTATAAGTAAAATGTGGGCAGCAATATCAAGACTTGGGAGTGGTTAAACAGAAGTATATGATTATAATATACTATCTATGGAGTGTTATAATATCATGTGAGGATAGACTGTGGTAAGGTATATATACTATAAGCCCTAAAATAACCTCTAAGCAATCAAAGAGTTATAGCTAATAAACCAATAAAGAGGAAAAATGGAATAATTAAATATATTCAACTAATCAAAAATAATGTGAAAAAGCAGAGAAAAGGAGCAAAGACGATGGGACACATAGCTAGAAAATAGATGGCAGTTAAATTTCATCATATCAATAATCATATCAAATATAAATTTTCTAAATGCTCCAACTAAAAGGCAGAAATTATTGTACTGCATGAAAAAAATAAGAACTAACTATATACACTATATATTAAAAATGCAATATAACTATAAAGACAAATCAGTTAAAAGTAAAATCATGGAAAATGTATACCAAGATAATGTGGAAAATGAAAGCTGAGAAGACTGAAATGAGTATATTAATATCAAAGTGAAGAAAGTTGAAATGACTATGTTAACAGCAAAGTAAATTTTAGATCAAAGAATTTTACCAGTGTAAAAAAAAATGGTTATTTCATAATGATAAAGCATCTTATTATAACAATTCTAAATATTTAGACACCTGAGAGCGGAATTTCAAAATACATGAGACAAAAACTTCAAAAAAAAAAAAAGAGACCTCAAAAGAGAGATAGATAAAATCAGAGGCAGAGATTTAAATGCGTCTCCCTCAATAATGATAGAACACAGAAAGAGAAAATCAGCAAAGATATAGAAAATCTGAACAATACTGTCAACCTAGTTGACTTAGTTGATATTTGCAGAACATTCCAGGCAATTTTCATGACTGTTAGGTTTGAAAAACACTGCCCTAAAACAAATGAAAGAATGACAGGCAAGTTCAGCTCTAAGTATGCTGTATTGTATGTTCTTGGGCAAATTCTACTAAATCTGAATTTTAAAATAGTTAAATATGGGCAGTAATGAATAGAGTGTCCCCTTGTAAAGTTACCTTGAGAAATCCAGTTGTTGGCAAGCCCTTTGCGAAGTAAAGTTGCTGAACACATTCTAGTATAGTAATGTTGGCCTCATCTTCTTAGGAGGCAAAGCAAATTACGTTTTAGTCAGAGCTTCTAAGTCACAACCGCTGGAATCTATTATTAGCCTTCATGTCTTTACACTTGGGACAGTGCCACTCCTATTTTTGTTTACTGGGTAACTGATTATGCTCTTCTAATAGATACTGCAGCAGAAGCAGATGAACTTTAAGAAAATATAATTACATTTTTAAGAATAAAAATTTAATGGCAGAAGAAATGAAGTAAAGCAAACTCATAAATAGATCTATTTTAAAATTCCATTGCTGCCCTCGTGATAGCATTATTGGTTTAATTGTGAAGCAGTGTTAATTGTTTACAACTGCATAGCAAAGTAATATCTAAAGACTGAATGACCTCTATTTTCTGAAATTGTTTTGTTCACACAATTTGCTCTCGATGGGAATATCAAGGAGACATCTTTCAGAGAGTTTTGTTTTGACTCCTCAACATTTTAAAATATGGCTTTAGAAATAATTTAGTTGGTATAAAATGGCAAGTCTTATTTTACAATGGCATATTCTACAAAGGCATATTCACTTTTCAAAACTCCTCCGAGATAATTAGCTCCAATTGAGACATACCCTGCTCCTGAAATCATGCTGGCATACCAGCCATTCTTGTTTTCCTTCCCTTTCGTCCAGCTGAGAAATAAAATCTGTTTACTCGTGCTCTGAATCCTTCCCTCAAATCTCCTATAAATTGGCTTCCTTTCCTTTGATTCCTTCAGCTTTTCATGGTCTACTGGCTCTTTCCCATCAGGATTTAAATTTCCTGAAGAATCACACGTCTGCAATCAAACAAATAAACCTCCTTCACCCTACTTCATCTATTTCCATTTTTTTACCTTCTGCTTTCCGTGAATGGTCTCCACTTATTTACGTCCCATTTATCTTTCAGTCCATTCCGATCAAAATACATTTCTGCAATTGCATAAAAATGGCTCTGATAAAAGTTCCAAGCATGCATTTTAGTCCTTATATTACTTGATCTCTCTTAATGGTAACAATATGCTGTTGGTGAAAGTACAGCAGATCTTGCAAAAAGCTTTCAATTCTCCAGGGAATTTCATCATGTCTGTCCACACTCAACAAAGCCAAAACCTGAAAAATGACCAATTCAGCCTCCATTTGGCACAAGTCAACTTATATTTAATTAATGAAACTAATGCTTTTAAAATTAATAATGAGGGACTCAACCAATAAACCTATAATACCTCATCAAAATTCTTTTTTAAAGAAGAATAAATGTCTATTTTTATTAGAGAAAGTAAAGTCACAATAAATAAAATTTTATTTCAGAGCACTTACTTTACTGATTGCTCAGATGCTGATGGAGATATACCTGTTGTAGCACCATTATTCAACCCAGGGAGTGCTTTAATCCTTTATGTGCACATCACTAACAATGGAGCCTAGAGGGCTCCTATTTCTTATCTTTGATATAAATTACAATTTATAGTGACACACTTTTTGTAAAGTTTTTATACTGAAACCATGAAAGATTAACAGTGCCTGAGACAAAGACATACGCTTTAACCCTAATGTGTTTGGAATCTCCAAAATATTAACATATCCCACTATGTGATGAGTCTTTAGCTTTAGAAATTGGCTTGACAAGGAAAAGTCTTGAATTATCCAATAACAAAACTGGATTATTGTGTAATATGCAGTTTCCTCACCTGCAGGGCTTGTGAAGTGTGGAGATTCAATGATAAGATCTTTACCAACGCTATAGAACATGCGATGAACTAGGAAGACGGTTGTGGTTCTTTCGTTATTCAAACACAGTACCATGGCTTATAACTAAGACTTCGTTCATACAAGGCTAGCATTTTTATAATGTTCCAATATATATTTGGTTCATCCATTATTATTTGTCCACATGAGAAGCAAAAAGTGGCATAATGATTATGATTTAAATAATGTAATGCATTATTTAAGTAATGTGTTACATTAGGTGGGATTTCCATTTTCCCCTTGAAAGTTGCATAGAATTGGACTACATAGCCAATGCCATGCCCTGTGAAAGTATAATACCTTCCTGAAAAGTTGTGAAATCTCTCAGATGAGTTAAAATTTTATGGTCACTTCTGGTCGAAAATTCCTATTTCTTGCATGTAGGGAATATTTTTTTCTATCCACAACCCAAATATGTCAGCTTGTATTATTTTCTAAGAACAGATTCATGTATATACATGATATTTGTGTGCTTAGAAGACTTTAGGGAAGATTGAGGCAGGTGTTAGTGCCAGGAGTTTATATCACAGTGATGACAAAAACTTTAAGATGAACATCAGATATTCACGGTCCCTTGATGACCTCTCAGTCAGGTGGTTCTCTCTGGCCATTTCATAACTTCACTTTGGTTCTTTTTTCACCCTCTCACCTCCTTATCCTCCACCCTATACCCTTTCCTACTCATTGCTGTAGTCTCCCTGCTCTTTTCTGGAGTAAAAATCAAATTCCTATCCTTGACTCACACAGGATAGTGTAGGTGTCTCCTTTGCAATTTGACTCCTGCTAATTGACATGTCCTTAGAGTTTCACTTTCTATCCTAAGCAACTTGCCGAGGAATTTTATCAAAGACAGTGTGTTCTCTACTAAGAAGTATACTGCCAGCTGTTAAAGTAATAAAATGTTCATCTCTGTCACAGTCATAATAGCTGCACTGACTGAAAACCTTGTGCCAGGCATTGCGCAAATGCTTCATTGACATTTTCTCATGTTCTTATAGGAATACCATAAAGGAAATATGATGAAATTTATTGTTTGATAATTAAAATCTTTTTGCAAAAACACAATACAAAGAAAGTAAAAAGGCAAGCTTTGGGAAAAGAAAGAAATGTTTTTAACAAGTATTACAAGCAGAAATGCTAATTTCCTAAATATACCCAAAGATCTTATGTAACAAAACCTGAACTAATGCCAAATGGCACAGGTGATGAATACACAGTTCTTAGCAAAATAAATTTAAATGGCTAAAAATGTACAAAATTCTCAAGACATTTAATTTTTAACTCAAGAGTTGAGATTTAAAACAAATAATTAAATATAATTTTTCATTTCTTGAGTTGGCAATACTGATACTACCTCCTTCTGTTGAGGGTGTAGGGAAACTGTCATACCTTTATTCCCACAAAAGCCCTTTGCAGAGCAAATTATCAACCATAACTAAAATTTCTAAATCCTCACTTTTCATAAGCTAGGAAGACTTTTAACTGAAAATAATAGACTACTTAAATAACTCTGGTTTTAATAATAAGCATAATTTTAGTTTTCTTAACTAGAATGTGTAAGGTAGCTGATCTCTAAGTTGGACTGGCAGTTAAAAGGAGCAGATTATGTTCTTCTTACTGCTTTGTATTCTCAGATATTGGTTTTTTTTGTGCTCATCATTTCACCTCACAGATACAAGGTGGCGGTTACACATTCTGACAACACACATCTCTGTTCACCGCAGGTGAAGCATGAGGGGAAGGAACCAGCAGCCTCTCCTCCTGTTTCTGTCCTTTGCATTGGAAAAGAAATCGCTTTCCTAGAAGCTGCTCTCTAGGCCCAGAAGTGGGCCACACAGACTTTTCTAGACATGACAAAATAAAAATCCTTCTAAGCTATTTGAATTTTTAAAACATGAACACACAGTACTTGGTAATTTCTTTTAAAAATTAAAATTAAAAAAAAGAAAGCAATGAGATATGTCAGATTCTGATCTAAATATTCCCACTAGAATTCCTATTGGAAAGAACAAAAGTACAAGATATTATTATAATAAAATATATATGAGCCTCATAATATGGAATAAATAGACAACTAAATATAGTTGTAGAATTTGAACATTAGAAATTAAAACTGAGGAAATCACCCTCCACTAGACGAGTGATGTTAAGACATGAAAACATGAATGAAAAAGAAGTTGAGAGACTTTGTGGGTATCATTAGAGATGGACCAACAAACAAGCAGTGGAAGTGCCTAGCGGAGAGAGTAGTGAGGATGGGGAAAACTATTTTATTTGATTTTCCTGATTTCAAGATGTAATCAATTCACTGTTTTTAAAGTCACTAACGTAGTGGCTTCTGTCCTCACCCAGTTCATCTGCTCTTACTCTACCTAGCACTCCTCTTCATTCTGCACCGTAGGGCCTATTTCACATCAGACACCAGCATGTTGTGTTCTGTCTTCCCTTCTGGATTTCTTCGTGACCCTCAAAATAAAAGAAAACAGCATTACTCACACTATGTTTCATAGAAAATTAATAATTAACAACAATATGGTAATATTAATAAGAAATGTCATGTCCCTTTATGCATTTATTCAAAATATATTTTCAAGTCTACAACAAAAGAAAATGAAAAATCATAGCCTCAAATAAATTTCTGATGGAAAGAAATCAATTTCCATAGGAACATTTAACAAAAGAACCTGACGTAGACAGGAACCTGGAATGGCATACTTGAAGAAGTGACAAGTGACATTTTAGTTGAGATCTTAAGTATAGGTTAGGGGGTGATGACGGGGGGCAGGCAACGGTCTACAGGAAAGAAACACTGTGCCGAGGCTTTACGCTGACATGGAGAGCAGCCTATTCAAGAGACGGCTAGATGACTGCAGAGAAGAGAGAGGGAAAGTGATGGATGAGATTGGAAAACCAGGCATGGTCTGGGTCATTCAGAGCCTTAAAGTCTTTGGAAGGATGTTGACCTTTAGCCTGAGATCAATGAGAAACCAACAGCAAGTGTTGTTAAGTGTGTGTGGCAGTTGGGGAGGAGAGAACAGGGAGAACTGCAATTGAAGGAACGAGGCAATGTGAAGGAACTAGTTAGTAGGATGTTACTGGGCATCTGGTTAAGAACTGAAGTGACAACATCTTGTTCTAGGATGGTGGCATCAGGCCTGGGGGAACCTTGAGAAGCTATTCTAATTCTGTTCTATTACCGTGTTTTATTTTCATAATAGCAATTATCACTTTCTGTAGTTATATTAGTTCTGTGTATGTTTGGGTATTTTTTTATTTAGCTATTTCTTTATGTTTATCTTCCACCACAAAAATACAAGGTCTGCCAGAATAAAGACATGGTTTGTCTTGCACAACATGATATCACCAGGGCTTTGGACATTGCTCATGGTCAATAGATGCACATGACCTATTTGATGAATGAGTGGATGAAATAGAGCAATGAGGGTTACCTCTGGGCAGTGTGGGGTGTGTAAGTGGGGAGAGACCTGAATGTGCTTACATATACTGGGGATGAACTGGTTAGAACAATAACTTAAATATTGAGATACTCAAGCAAGATGTCACAGGGCCTCATCCAAGACAGAAGTGACTCCGTGATTCACATTAAACATTCAGTGTGTTGTGTCATACAAAATGTTGGGACTGGGTATGCAATTATTTAGTACTCATGGTGATCATTAAGAATGTTGGAGAACTGAAGACTCCTTTGTGTTATCTGGATCCCTATAAAAAGTTTAACCTGGACTACTTTTTTTCTCCTGTGATAAAGAAGTTTTTAAAGAGATTCCCCCAGTAGAAATAAAATAACCACTTTTTTTTATGTGACCTAGCTGTTGTCCGGTGCATCATTTCTAACAATACGAGTTAGCTACAGGTATTTGGGCAATCACATCCCTTCAGAACAGGTGCTTGTGATAACTTGGAATGCCGTTCTTACCAACATGTGCTTGGTAACTCACCTCTCCTGTGTGGACCAGGTTCTCAGGTGTGGCATGGGGAAGGTCATCAATGGAGCTTCATTAGCAGAGTTTACTAAAAATACAAGCCTTATTTATACCTTCCTTCTGGATGACTTTCTATAAAGTCCAATATTTTGCAACCAGATGCACAATGAAAATGATTGATGTACAAATATATTTTCACAGTTGAAACAACAGTTGGGCAAAAAATTTAGCATTTGTTGCAGACACTAGGCAGTTGTCAAACAATATTAATGTCATTGAATCAATAGATGAGCATAGAACAACAGAAGCAAGGTCACAGATTAGCAGATGGCAGTGTAATGGAGTCAATCTTTTATTGACTTAACCACTCTCCTCCTATTTCTGATGCCTCTTCCATCAGGATGTGTTCACTTAGGGATGACGGGTATATAATTGAATCTCCTCCTTAACAGCTGCTGAGGAATGAGTGTTGATGGTAATTATCCACATGATTTTTAATCAGACACTTTTCATAGATTCAAGTAGAATGATAACTATGGAAAACCGGTAAGACACAGTGAGACTTATGTAAATTTTAGGAAAATATATTTAATCAACAATTGGCACAAATATTATATCCAAAGGCTAAAAATTGGATGATCATAATAACTTAATAACTGTATGGCTAATAAATAAACTAGAGAAATCCAAGCCAAAATTAAATTGGAAGTAAAAATTGGCCATTATATAATTATGACTAGGAAGTTCTTAATTAGTAAGGTTAAAGACTGTGTGTTTATTTCAGTAGAATTTTGTTTGCATTTACTATGTTGAGTGAAAGGTTAAAACAATGCCTTCCTTAGCCCTGTCCCTTCATATGTGAAAAATCAACTCTAACTCCCCTTAGTAACTTTGAATATGCCTTTTATACTCTTGAAGACAAAAATAAAGTCATCATATTTTCATTGACTGTATCTACTAATGCTATATTCATACTATCCTAGCTTTAATTGATGACTCATTTTTGGAACACGTCATCATTGGTCTGCAGCAAATGCTTTTAAAAGTGCTTTAGAAGCTAATAATTTATGTAGAAAACTCACAAAACTGACACATAGTAGATAAAGGAGAAGTAGAAAGGGAGAGCATAATGAAGTTTTCATTAGAAAGTCTTTTCTTGGAGTTGCCCCCTTACCGCGTGTAAATCTATGAATAAACAGGTGAGATTCCAATATTCAAAGGTTTAATGTGGCATGTATTTATTTTTAATCTTTGTGAATTTTATATAGAGTACAGCTAATTCTTTCCAATGAATTAAACCATATTTACTTCCAGTATAGAACGAATATAATTATTTCCTTTACTAAATTTAAAGGACAAAAAGAAATGACATTGTCATATAATATGCATGATGAAAAGTATAGCAATCAACTCTATTCTCACATAAAAGGACATCTGATTTTCTAAATAATTCATCTGCCCCAGGTATATTCCTGTGTGAATAATACAAGAACACTTAAAATAAAATCTGTTTTTTTGCTATTCCTTACTGAAAATGAATTCAGAACTGCACACAGGTTTACTATTCATTTTTATCTTGACAACATTAAAGCCCAAATATTCTAGATGTGCCACCAACTGTGCTGGGAATGATAAAACCAATTATTTAGTTCTCAAATGTGAGTAGGTGAATCATACTTTTATTAATCAACATTTTATGTAATCAACATTACATAAGCATTTTAAGAAAAAAATTTTGTACCCTAAATTTTTAACCAAAGATATACAATATAACTGACATTTCTATAGTCAAGTCAATCTTATATGCACCCCAATCACCCTTTAAGGGTTTAAAAATAAATGCACACTGCATGGTCAAATGGATTTGGAGACATATAGACCAGTAGGTGAGGCATTAGGGCTTTGTGAAACATTTATTGAGTCAGTGATACACATTAATAAATTATCCAGAGATTTAAAAACCACTTTTACTTTCTCAATTAAAAAAAAGTCAGTATACTTTTCAACTGTAACCTAAAAATCTATGGATAATTTTCCAAATTATCAGGAAAGGAAGTACTGAAATCTACAGGAGATTATTGCTTTGTTCTAAAGAAAATTGTAACATTTCAAAATCTCTGATGTTTTGTCATTCTTTGCAAGGTGGGGTTCACAGAACATTTGTTCCTGATGACATAATATTGCACTAAATAGTTTTGTGATCAAATAACTTTGGAAAATCTATATTAAGATAAGTAAATAGTATTTTTTTTTTTTTTGCTATTAGAACTCAATATGTTAAGGTTTGGGGTCTCCAAGTGATACGGTGTGCAGCATTAGTTCTTAAGCCTATATGATCATAAGACCTTTTATAAGCAGATATGCTTTTTGAATTACTACTTTAAATATTGGTATTAATAGATCACCTAATTGAATTTAATTTCAGAGATATGATATTTGACTTCTAATGAATGGAAGCCGTATCAAGGTTTTCATTTTATCATATTAGAAAAATAACATGTGCATGACCTATTATTGACAGTAAAATAGCAAACCTTTAATTTAAATATTTAGGTTTCATCCTAATTATATTATATTTCATCAAGCTTACTTTTTTTACTTGCTGTCACATACATTAATTTCTTCCTTTTGTTGTCCTTATTCGATATCTGCCTAATTATTCATATATTAAGTAATAATATTTTTTTAGAAGACGTACATCTCTCATAGAGAAATCATAAGGAAATCACCACTCATTCCAGCCAGTATCACAGTTGCAGTACTATTGAGAGTCAGTGCAATTCCTTCTAAGCCATAAATATGTTTTTCAACATCAAGCAAATAACCTCTCCAATGAGAAACTGTGTTTCATTGGTTCATTGGTTCTTCCCACCAGGTCAGTGGGTTTCCATCTGAAAAAGGAGCATGAGAAAGGAGAACTCTATTTTGCCCCCAACTTCCTACCCCTCAATATGGTTCCCTTTCCTCTCAGATCATGAATTAGAGACAGTTTTGAGAAGATCATAATCCAAACCTTGCAAAGGGTGATGTTTCTTTAAAAATACTAACTAGCTTTTCTTAAAAAAATAAGAAATATTTATCAGCAATGTTAAAATGATTCACTATTTTTCTTTTATTAAAATATGAATAAAGAATCCTCAACATGTTCAGTAATTATGTTAAATTAATTATCTTAAGCAGATCAGAAAGAAATTACATAATTTACTTAAAAAGAAACTCTTTAAAGCAATAGTCAAAGATTGTTTTCATAAAAATAAATAACAAGGTAATGTATAGATTGAAGCTAAAATCTGTTTGAGATCACAAAGTACCTATCTGAAAGCCCAGTGGCATGCAGAGACATGATTTATGATTTTTCTCAGTAAACTTATTAGATAAAATCACCAGCTGCACATTAAACATTTAGCATGGGGTGGTTCTCCCTCCTTGCGTTCCGGGGCTGGGAGCGCAGCGCTCCAAAGCATGGCCCCGTGGCACGCTGAGCATTTCTGGGTGAAGGAGACGGGAGGGCCTTAGAAGCAAGTGGGTCTCTGACCTTCTCCCGCCCTGCCGTCCCCGTCTCCTCTTCCCCCCAGAGCAAGGTAGGAAACCTGAAGGTGACTCTGTGGCCTACCTTCCCCGAGAGGAGGTGAGGAGACCCTCGATCCGGAGGCGTCCTGCCCACACCCGGAGGAGAGGAAACTGCAGAGCCACGAAGGAGAAGCCGGATAGACCGGCCTGGCCCGCCCCGTCAGTTTATCGCCCGTGGATCATTCCCGTTTTGTGGTCACGGTTCCCGCAACCATCCACTTCTTCATCACACTTAGCATAAGAAGAGTTTTCCCTGGGTCTTTGAGTCTTCACTTCTGAAGCCTACTGTATCATGGAGAACTTGGATTAAATACTGTGTTACACTTTCCTTTCGTTAATCTGTCGTTTATTGGGTGGTGTCAGCCACAAACCCTGCGTGTGTGAGGAACAGACATTATTTTTCTCCCCTACGGTATCTTAGAAGTCGTGTGAAGGTGCGTGCTTATTTCAAGGATGTCTAGAGGCATGGCTTAACTATTTCTTCAAAGCCAAAGAGGTGGCATTGACAGATCTTGCCTGGGGTAAACTTCATCCTCAGCAACACGGTTTCTCCGAGCCAAGGGCATGCCTACCAGACGCAGGCACTCCTCACCGTCTCCTCGGCGCTGCCCGCCAGGGATGCTGCGTGCACCGCTTGCAGGCCCTGCAGCTTAAACAGGTGAGGTGAAGGTAAAAGCCTCCCAGTGCAGACAAAATCAAAGCAAGAAGCAAACCCAAGTGGCCTCAAGTCCATGGGCTCTCAAAAACGCTCACTTTCACGTTTTCATGTTTTCTCTCCAAGCCCCAAGCACTCACCCTTAGGTCCTGACTGAATCTGGAACATATCTCAGCTTCTCCCAAATTTGCAACTGCCGCTGCTCGTTAAGGCCCCCTGTTAGAGGAGACCTCTGCTGCAGCAACCTCTCAGCTTGCTGTTCAACTCATTGCTGCATTCATAACGTCCGCTCCTGGCCCAGCAGGGAAAGGAAAACAACAACAGTAATAACAAAGAAAAGGCAATTCTTGAAACAGTAAATATGCACAAAGGCATCATATTAAATGTTTTTAAAAATTATATTAAAACTTAAAACTAGGTGTTAGCAAATACTGAAGAATGATTAATAGGTATTTTTGAAATACCATGTGTGATTTAATTAGTACATCATATTTTCAGAGATTGAAGAGACAAGATACCATTATACCTTAATACCAAGTGGTGCATTTACATTGTTGCAACTCAGAAAACAATGCCCGAAATGAAGGTCCTATAAGCAGCCTCAGAAGCAAAGTTTTCCTCTGACCTTCTCCTGCCCTCCTGTCTCTCAATGCCATTCTCCCCTGAGGCTAACCATGGCAACTAGAATCCCTCTCCCCCAAGGCTGGTCATAGAAACCGGAACTCCTTTTTCCCAAAGTCAGCCATAAAGCCTAAAAATATTACCCTAACTTTCCCTTTGTCTTCCTATGTGAAAACTGGCCATAAAGAAATTATCGGACCTACTTTGTTTGACTGCAGGTCACAAGATCCCCATTGCAGAGAGGGTCTCCCCACGCCCAGGAGGAAGGAAAGCTGCACAGAGGCAGGCCTTGCTGGGTTTCCCCACTCAGTCTGTTAACATTAGATCAGACCCCTTTTGTCCAGTCGTACTTCTGCACGGGTGTCCATCCTATGCGGGACCTAAGCATAAAAATGGACAGTTTTCCCGGTATCTTTGGGTCGTCCTTCTGGCGGCTCCCATGTCCATGTTAAATGCATCTGTGTGCCTTTCGCCCTGTTATTCGGCTTCTTGTCAGTGGTTTTCAGTGACTCTTCAGAGGGCGAAGGGAAACTTTTCCACTGGCCCCTACAACATCTAAATCTCTCATCTTCCCTATAAAGTAGGAAGTAAATTTTTAAAAAAGTACTGAAAGTTTCTGAATCCATCGAAGATTGTTCAAATGTTCTAAAATATTTAGGGAAGTATAAGGAAAAATTCTTTTTAATTATGTGAAAAAATTAGACTTTGAAAAAGAGAAAGAATAAATAAGAAAAATATAAATGAATTCAATTATTTTAGCCACTGACTCATAGTCCCTTCCTGTGCTCACAGATTCAATTCTTAGTGACTTTTGCAGACACGAGATCATTTTTCCCACATGCTGACAGCTCCGTTCCTCAGCCTACGAATATCTGTTTTTGAACACGCACTTTGTATTTCACATTACTTCTTTACCACAATCATAGCTTCATTTTAGAATGTCTATTGTGCCAACAGCACAGCATTTATTGCAATGTAGACAATATTGCTTGATTGATTCTGCAGTGCATATTACTAAAAAATAACGGGAGATAGAGCTTTGGAGGTCAATATTTAACAAAACTGCCAAATTTGGGAATTCTACATGATAGGTCTACTCATTAGAACTATACATAATTGAGCCAGATGTTACCTCATTCTACAGTGCCACAAAATATAACATTGTCTTTTCATTTCAACTCTACCCTAATCAAAGTCTTCCGGAAATAGTAAGTCTATTTTGGATATTTGTATACATTAACTTTGTTTTAAAAATTCTCTAGTGGCACCTTTGCTGTAGTAGCTGTCAGACATGCATACGAAGAAGTACATAAATTAAAAGGGAATAGATAAAGAATTTCCTGATGTTTCTCTAGAAGGAAATTTTCAAAATGGTAATTCTTTTCATTTCCATTGTGAACTAAAATAAAATTTTAAGGCTCACCCCCAACCGGCTGACTAAATGGACCCCCTCATGACCAAAGGAATATCCTAAAACTAAATTGCCTGCCAGAGGAAGGAGGTCAGACATGCCTCATCATGCTCCCCTCCCTTCTTGGGGACATCCTTTGTAACCCATTAACAGGCCTAAGGCTATGCAAGACAAACCTGCAGGTCCTCAGTTTACACAACAAATCTATGTCAGTGGCTTATCTGATAAACAGCTCCTATGTTAAAACATTCCAAGCCTTTAGACAAAGTTTCATGTCTTTAACCAATTACAAGTCAAAGAGTCTTTAAACCCACCTATAACTTGTAAACACCGCCCCCCTTTGAGATGGCCCACCATTTCCGGCCAAACCAATGTATGCCTCCCACGTATTGAATTATGACTTTACCTGTAACCTCTGTCTCCCTGAAATATCTAACACCCAACACTGACCCGGCCACAGCGAGTCCACTTGCTCAAGACCTCTTGAGCATGGCTCTGGGTCATGGTCAGAGTAAATTTCTTTAAAATTATTTTATGGAGTTTGGTTTTTTTTCCTTTGACACCGTCATCCTCTTCCCAAATTAAAAAAAAAAAATTGTCTCTATATTTCTTTTCAGTCAGGATTTTCCTCATCTCTAGATGCATCTATTTCTCTCATTTTCAAATAAATTTTTAGGGTTTGTGTGTTCAGGTCATGTAGACTGCATATCACTGAACTCTTTTTGATTGAAAGTATATAATCCCGTATAAGCAGCTCAAATAAGAATGCCTTCGGGTCCATAATGGCTACTGGAAGGTCAACTGACAAAAATTCTAATTTATTTCTTTCACACTATCTCCTACATTTTTTTAATTAAAAAAATGAAATAAAACCTGCCCAATTGTATAACAGAAGAAAGACTTCTTGATTCCTCTACCATTCTAATAAAGACCTAATGTCCTCCTGGAACATTTATGCTGCGTTAGTGCATCATCCTTTAACTGTAGAAGAGGCACAAGGTTTGGAGGGTGAGAGGTGACTGGAAATTGTCTTGTTTCTGCTACACATGTGGTGCCAAGTCCCTATACTTCTATAAAAATGTCTTTCATAAAGTGGTCAATTTACGTACAAGAGTATGTACCAAATCGGAGGCGACAGGGAACAGTCTTATGGAGATTTTTTTTATGAAAAGCTATTTTATTTACATTATTCAGAAATCAAAACAATATAAAAGTTATCTACTGAGGGATTCCCTTCACATCTGGACTCCATCATAGGGAGCTGTGAATGGCTTGGCTCTAAATTTGCATTAGAACCAACAACCAAGGGGCTGACTTACTACTAATGCAACAGCCACCACCGAGGGGCAGGGAAAGGACACGCCAGGCTATCGGCTGTGGACGTAACTCAGGCCCACAGTGCCCACACAGAGTGACGCTAGTGTCTCAGTAACCAATGCAATTTTAAATTCAGTAAGAAAAGGGCTTGTTAGATCCTCTAGCTCACTTGCTCATTGAAGAATACTGTGAGTGTTCCTACGGAAGTCTGAATCCCAAAGACTTTTCCCTTAATCATATTCTTAGATTTTCACAGAAAATGTCTAAAATAGACTTTTTTTCCCTGTACATTTCCTGCTCTATATTCACCCTCAGGATTTTTCTCTCGAATGAATCAAATATAGAGGGTACCTTGTAGAATACTGATTTGGGCTTTGGAGTTGATCAATCAAGTGCTATTTTTCTCATTTTTCTCATAGCTCGTAACACAGTGGGAAAAAAAAAGATGCCTGAATAGTTCATATTGGCAGGTGGTCAGTGTAATTGACTTCAGTTATGCATGGTTAAAATTTAATAACACAGAAAGCATACTAAGTAAATAAAAGAGAAATATTGAGAACACATCTGTAAAACATTTTCTTAAGAGTAAAATGGTTCAGTCATGGACAATATGAGGAGTGTGTGTGTGTGTGTGTGTGTGTGTGTGTGTGTGTGTGTAAAATCCCCCTTAAGCGACAGCTTTTTATAATGATATTAATATTTGAAAGGCCCAAGGAAGGGCACAACTATGTTATATTTCCCTATTTGTTCATAACTTATCTTCAAAGACTGTAAGAGTATTGGAGATGGATAGAAGAAATAGACCAAGGAATTGTAAGTAACCTGCAAAATGGAAAAGCACATTGTTGATGTTCACCATCATTTGAGTCATGAATAGACGTGAGGAGATGAATTTTAAGAATGGCTAATTGTTGAAAGAGTTTCTATGATGTGATGGAGTCAGACACTCCAGAACAGCTTTGTTCTGACTCACTGGAGCTGGTCTGGCACATGAAGGATGATCTTAGCTGATCCCTTTACACTCTCTAAAGAGCAGTCAAAAGAATGTGCAGTTTAGCAAGTTAAAACTATTTTAATTGCATTATTTGATTAGGTTTAGCAGGATAAATAATAAAATTTACTTAACTATATCATACAAAATCCTATGTTTCAGTTCATTTGCCATAGTACATCCATATTTTGCAATACTGCAACTTTTTCATAGACTTTATAATATTCCTAAAAAATAGTGTAAAAAGTCTCATATAATCTATCAATGTGATTTCTAAGGAAAAAGGTGGTTCTACGTAAAGGGCAAATAACATTGATTTTTCACATTAGATAAAAATATGCTCATTCCCAAGTCTCCTAGAGGAAAAAAATAAAGATCCTGTTAAGAAAATATTGACAGCACTATAATTGGTGGGTCCATCCTTCACAATTTGGAAATTGACCTCCGAGAAAGTGGAGGAAAAAATCTTTCTCACAGAGAGCGAAAATAATTCCCATTTGTTTCAAAACACTTTTTTTAAGAAGAAAGGGGAGCACTGATTCTGATGAGAAAAGGGAATGCAAATCATGAGAAAATTGCAAAGTGTTGGGGCCCAGAAAACAGTACCCCAAAATGAAGGGCTCAGAAGTGGCCTCAGAAGCAAAAATTTTTCTCTGACCTTCTCCTGCCCTCCTGTCTCTCAGTCCCATTCTCCTCCGAGACTAGCTATAGAAACTAGAAGCTCTTTTCCCCAAGATGGGTCATAGAAACCATATCCCTTTCCCGCAAAACAAGTCATGAAACCTAAAAATATTATTCTAACTTTCCCTCCGTATTTCTGTGTAAAAACTGGCTCTAAAGAAATTATTGGACCTACCTTGTTTGACTCTAGGCCATAAGACCCCCATTCCAGAGAGGATCCTGCCCCGCACTCAGAAGCAAGGAAAGAGACCAAGCAGAATCTAGACAGACAGGCCTTGCTGGGTTTCCCCACATCGTCTGTTAGCATTATGTCTTACTGCTTTTGTCCAATCATATTTCTACCTGGTTGTCTATACTTTATTGAATGTAAACATAAAAATGGACAATTTTTCCTATATCTTTGGGTCTTCATTCTGAAGGCTCTTGTGTACACATGTTAAATAAATTTGCATCCTTTTCTATTAATCAATCTGCCTCATGTCAGTAATTTTCAGTGAAACTTTAGGGGACCAAAGGCCTTGGCCCCTACAGAAGTAAACACACATAGAAAATCTATCTGTCATATTTTATCTCTAAATAAAGAACCGATTGGTGACTCATGTTGAAGAGTAATGGCAGATGACGGCAACACTAGCTTATGTGCACAGACACACGAAGATAAACTATATGTTCCTTCATGACTCTGAGAGCACAGTGCTGAGACACATTTAAAGTACAGAAATGTGTCCGCAATATTGCTGCCCTTAGCCAGAGACAAGGACCTTGGTTGGGGTAGATATTTTATCTAGGCTAACCCTCTTGTCATACAGATGAGGAAAATGAGTCCTAGAAAAATTACTATCATGGAACAGTGAACTTTGCCACATATTTCTGGTTTTGACCTTGGTCAGATTCTTAGGTTTTGTCCAAGAGCACTCTCCAGGTATTCTCACTTTAGTCTGGCTGTTTTGTTTTGTGTAGTAGATTTTAGAGAAAATTAATGTCCCTTGACATAATTTCTGTGTTTATTGCTGCTTAATTGGCTCTGAATTTCTGGCTATCCCCCAACATTCTTTGGTAATCTTTGCTGAAACATTTTCTTTCAGTTTTCTGTTTCTCTGTGTGTGTGTGTGTGTGTGTGTGTGTGTGTGTATTCTGGGACCCACTTGATATTTCATTCTTACTTTATATAACCTTCAAACATTTCTCAGCACACTGAGGGAGAATTGTTTATTTATTTCAAGTTTCTTTATCCTAAAGACTTGTGAGAGGTCACAAATTTCTGTAAAAACTCAATTAAATAAAAGGCATTCTAATACAATCTTTTTAAAACAAGATTTATTTGCAATAATAAAAGGAATGATTTTTAATATTATCTGATAAAAAATTTATGGCTGCTATTAAAGTTATACATATAGGTTGAGTATCCTTTATCTGAAATGCTAGTCCCAGAAGTGCTTTGGATTTTGGAGTATTTGCATATACATAGTGAAACATCTTGCAGATGCGATCCAAGTGTAAACACAAAATTGATTTATGTTTTATATACACCTTATACAGGTAGCCTGAGGTAATTTTACACAATATTTTAAATAATTTTGTTTATGAAACAAAGTTTTAACTGCATTTTGACTGTGACTCATCATATGAGGTCAGGTGTGGAATTTTTCACTTGTGCAGTTACGTTGGCACTCAAAAGGTTTTGCATTTTGCAGCATTTTGGATTTTCAGACTACAGATGCTCAACCTGTATATATATGTGCATATTACTAAGTTATCATTCAAAATGTGAAAAAATTATTAGATGTATTACTTTACAGCCCCAGCTATATCTAATTTTTGAAAATATATAAATTATAGAATTAAAGATTTATACTTTATCTAATATACATGAACAGATGAGGATGTCCTGGCAGAACATTAAATCTCACCTACAATCCATCTTTTGCAAACAGAAAAGCAAGAAAATTGCTCTGACAACAAAATTAACAAATACGTATATATACTTCTATTTAACAATTAGGTGACTATCAAAGTGTAGATCTTAATAAAGCTGCCAACTTGGTAAATTTCTCCCTGGTTCATTATGCTCATGTGTAGAAACAGCAGATTTATGAATCTGAAAGCTTATTAATGTACCTGTCACAGTGCAATACACAAGAACCAGTCCCAGGGTCTAGTTCCATCTGCATCAATATGGCAAAGCCTGGAGGGTTTTCTGTTTATGTGTTCCACCTGATCGCTCACAGAGAGCTGTAGGAGAACTGTCTATGAGAATGAGAGAGAATGGAATGGATCTGCAAATATGTTTCAATTAAGCATAAAAAGGTTGCCATTTCTGAATTATTGTATAGAAGAAAATATAATGAAATATTTTTAAAATGTAAATTCATTTTTATTACCAAAGGAGAATGAGACTACCTAGTCAAAATGAATATAAACGTTGAATGTCGTTAGGTATTAAATAAATATTTGGCATCTCTTTATACTAAGAAGAAGGAAACAATGTATTTGTGTTTAGATGTGAAGGCATGGTTACAGATGCCATCATCTGGTGACAGTCGTTTTGCAATGTCTTGGTATTGTGTTTTCTCTAGTTAAGTGTTCTTTCTGTAGTTGAGAGGCACAGGATTCTGAAGCACAGTGTAAAAGATCAGAAGAGGTTTCACAGGGAAACCTGTGACTATGAATCCTACATGCTACGGAAGCACCAGGTTCTTCTCGAAGTCATAGTAACTGGACTTCAACATTAAGCCCTATAATTAAAGAAGTAGATCATTCTAGTAGTAGCCTATGATAACCAAATATCTGAAATGCATTTGTTTAATCTCCTTAAATAATCAGTTATTATCCAACAAACATGCTATAAAATATTTTTTAATTATTCAGTAGTTATTCCCTTTGTTCACTTAAAAACAATTTGCAGATAACAAGTAAATTTTTTAAAAGGTGGAAATGATCATCAAATGAGCAATTCGTCCCAAAAATTATTTAAAGCTGGTTTAAAACAGAAAATTTCTTAACTATTTTGCAAATAAAAATTCAAGATAATTAAAATCCAGAACAAAAGAAAATATTTACATAAAATATACCTCCAGGGTATTTTAATTTATTCTGAATCATAATTGAATTGAATATTTTAATTTATACAGTATTTTACTCTGTTCCTGATATGGTTTTAACACCTGCAGATGAATTTCTCCAACCCAGATGAAAGATCAGCTGGGCAGTATCTCCCATACTTGTTGAGCATAGGAAGGAAACCACGTGAGCAGCACCAGGGGCCAATGGCTCCTGGGAGGACTCCATGACTGATGCCGCCACAGTGTTGACCCCTCTCGAAGAGCCCTGAAATCACACTTGTCTGCTTCAGCCCATTTCGCTATCGCCCAAACAGGACTTAATTAATGTCTGGGGAGGACAAATGAAGTGGAGGGATAAAATAATCCAACAAAAATAGGACAAAATGCATTTATGTCATCATTGGAACTACATTTTTGCTTTGACTTAATCATCTACATTATTTTACCTTCCTAAAGACTTACTTAAAAAAAAATTCGAAAATTAAATTTCAAAGATTTAAGGAGAACCCAAGGAGGGTTATGGAAATCTATTTCATTCATTTGAAACAACAAGAAACTTAAAGAAATGTTTCTTTGCACAAAGGAAAATGATAAAAGTCAACAACTTTTTGGGTAAATATGTCCAAGTGCCTCATGAAATTTGTGGCAAAGGAAACTGTACCAAATCAATTGTGTTCCTATTATAAATTATACTGGTGGAAATATACACAATATAGGTTGATCTTCCACCATGCTTCAGTGCTTCTCATATGTGTGTATATATATTTCCATATGTTCATAAATGCATGGAAAAAAGTTTGAGGGAAGCACACAGATGGATCGACAAGGTTGCATTTTTGTGTGGGGGCTGAGATCTGACAGGGAACGAGAATCGAAGAGGAAAGATGAGAGGACTTTGCTTTATGTGTACTGCTTGAATGTTTAAATGGCCAACATATATCCATTAATTAAGTAATTAGAACCTTGTTTTTTAAGAACCCCTACCCAAGACTCACCCCCATCAAACAAAAAATAGGCCCAGCCTGGGCCTATTACAACTAGGTGTGCCATTTGGTCCACCGTCCATTGCTCTGAGTTTGGCAAAATTTTACTTCCTTTTGGTTTATGTGTTCAAGAGCTACAATAGAACAATTCTATTATAAGATTAAGTTGTGGGCCACAATTGAAATGCCCTTTTTATTCATCTTCTGTTTTATTTTTCTTAAAGTTGTTTGAAATCATATTTTGGTTACAGTCAAAGATCATGTTTTAGTATAAAAAACGCATCAATTACAACATGTAGGAGATGAGGCAGAACATGGAGGGAAATACAAAGAGGTGAGGGCTGTTGTCGCTGCACCAGCTGTGAGACCTGGCGAAGCCAGTCAGCCTCCAGTTTCAGAAACAACAGAGCTCCTGCAAAACGTGCAGCAGCTTTAGCCCCAGAAAACTTGCTGTGCAAAAAATTATACTCTCAGTAAAAAATTATACACGTAGTTAAAAGGGTTGACGGTGAATCACTCTGAATAAAGAGGCGAACCCTGTGGAATGACAGCTCTTTAGCTGCCAAGACGCTAGAGGCTCTTCCGTGGGACCCCCAGGCCTGGAACACAGGTCACCACCCCAGCGCCAGCACCAAGCTCCCAAGATCAGTTAACACAAGTGGAAAGTAGAGTTTTAAGCATCTACTCCCTGTCTTCCTCTTATGGTTGCCGTGAAAATCAAAGTAAATAATTGACATGGGAAAGTTCTCAGAAGTATGAAGAATAACTTTAGTGGAAGGATTGAGGGTGTGGCTGCTGATTTTGCATCTAACCCCTTCATAAAAGACAGAGAGCCTGAAAAGAGTGCTGAGGGAGAAGTTGCTTGGAAATGGCAGGAGTGAAACACAAAAAACAAACAGTTTAGACAAAGAAACAAAAAGTTAGGAAATCATGGAGGCTTCAGGGCTTCTGCCCATTAATTCTAGTTAACAAATTAGAGATCAATAACGTGGCACAGAGTTTGAAACGCACATCACAGTCTTGGAAAAAGATGTGATATGAAAGACACGGGGGGCACTAAAGGGAGGGAAGGGCACGCCTTTAACCTGCATTTGGGGAAGGCAAAGACATAAAGTGTAGATGAACTTATGTTGGTGTCAGTTTTTTTAAGTTAAAATTTATGTAAAATGAATGCATTCTACTAAGTGAGGTATCCCAAGAATGGAAAGACAAGCACCACATGTACTCATCATCAATTGGTATTAACTGATCAACACATAAGTGCACATATAAGAATA